>JARJEC010074301.1:0-28278 GCA_030264575.1 Tachinus sp. AB-2021 | reverse complement strand
TTAATCTTGAATAGGGATGAAAAGATAGGTCACATAGCTAATAACAATTTCAAAGAACTTATACTCTATGTCTTTTTCATTTTTCTAAAAGGTATGTCAAAAAAGTATTTTGTTGCAAAACTGCGACTCCCAGTATATATTTAAATGTATTTTACATATCAAAAAGAATCCATATCTATTTATTAAACATAAAACAAATAATAAATAAATAACCGGAAACGCCACGGGATACCGGTTTCCTACACAGAGAATAACAATTACCTCAAAAAACTTTAAATATGCATTTCTAAAATTTGAGACAAACTACTTAACACTATTAAAAACAACTTAACACTTTATTTGTTCAAGAAACAATGGAACTAGTTGCAAATAAAATTTAATGGTAATAAATTGGAGAGAATCCAAGGTTTTGATATTATTATGGCTGTCTTTAAGTCTTGCATTATGCAAGATTTAATTGCATTTTTTTATTTGAAGCAATTTTTTTAATAAAATTAATGAAAATGTTGCTAATGATGTAAAACTGGTTTATCGTAAAATTATTTATTTGAGAAATATTTCAAACAATAGACAATTTTCTCTAAAAAATATAAAACTTTTTCAAAAATTTCTCTGTAGATCAAAATATGTTTTTGTTTATAGAGGGAGTTTTTAGAATTTGCTGTATAAAATAAAAAATGACAGTTATGCCTTATTAATTACTGATTCTGTTTCATATGTATAAGTAAAAAAAAAATAAGCCGTGTATTATTTAAGTTTATTCTTGATAATTTGAAAACTACTACAATAGCAACGCCAAATAATACTTCTTCAGTAAGTAAACATAATATGATGTTCCGTAAACATTTAGTGCTATTTCAAGAGATTTTGTAATACATTTAGTAACATTTCTTAATATTTTATCAAAACGAATTATTTTACAATTCGTTTATAATTCTGTAATTTTAAAACAATCATTTTCGGCCAACCTTCGACACGCTAGGCCAAAGAGTGCATGGTTCCACCTGGTAAGCGGTTAGTTTACCACCAGGTAATTGGTCAAAACTAGTCCTGGTTTAATAAATTTCGTGATAAAATACATAAAAAGGTGTTTTATTTATTATGTCACACTAACTTTTTCTTTTTAATTTTATAATCGATATTTAAAATATCATATCAAATAAACATTATAAAAAATAATATTTTATTTACAGAAATATAAATAAATTTCACTACATAAATAAGTAAAACTTCGAATATGTATGTATAATCAATGAATCTAAAAAAGTGTCTCCGCGTAGTAGAATAAAAAATAGTATAAACAGATTTAGTTATAATGCACTTAGTGATAACAAAATTCAATATAATAGAACATTGCGCCGGTTTTTAAGGAGAATTTTTTTAAAACATAGCTAAATGAATTTACATTATTTTGTTTATTACGTATGCGAAGATTAATACAATTTAATAGATTTAAACTAACTAGTAGATTTACCAAAAAAAAAATGTGAGTGCGCTTGGAACAAGGTCGGTGTATACTTTTACTACACTGAATTAAAAATGTATGTGAATTTTATTAAAAATTAATTGTATTTATTAAAAATTAGATTAATTTTCAGCCAAGCAACTAGTTAATACTATTTATATATTTTGTTCATACATTTATGAACAGTTCATAGATCAATGAAAACGTACATTAATTATACAACGTACATAAATTCAAGGTATAACGTTCATTAAAATCTTGATAGATATTATGTATACGATAATAAAGAGTGTCTATAAATGCTTGGGATTATGTAATCATGTAATATATTTGTGTGCTGCTCAAGTAAAATTAGTTCGTTGCGTAAATAATGTTGCATATCATTCAAACACACTTTAATAGTAATTGGAGCAGTTTTAACTTATATACGTTTTTATAACCAATCACCGTTTGTCTGACAGTACAACATTACCGTTTATTGCATTTGATTGTTAAGGCTGATACTTGTTGAAACTCTAATTACTTATAAAACATATGTGTATGACGTTTCAAAATTATATTTAATTGTACTGCGATAATTGTTTGACTAGAGTCTGGCATCCTCAGCAAGATACCTGATGATCTATACATCTGCCTGATGATGCTACAGAGTGGTGAAACAATTGTCGCACAATAAAATATAATTTTATGTTTTATTGCTGCGAATAACTAAGCCAAAATATTGACTTTACAAATATAACCTAACAAAAAATGATTTGGAAATGAATGGAATAAATCACACATTTTGACCTACCCATTTTCTTCCACTAAATTTTATAAATTACTTCATAAATATTATTAATGTGTATAGTTATTAACTAATTGATAAATACTATTAACTCGTTCGTAGAGTTGATGAATGTTTAATTTTATTATCAAATTAATAAATCAATAAAATAGGTTTAAAAATTGTATTAAGTCGTTCATATACTTATGAATATGATTAATAAATGTTATTAACAAGTTAATAGACTTATGAACTGTTTACTATTAAGCTGAAAATTATGAATATGTTTAATAAATTCTATTAACACATTAGTAAACCGATATTTTTTATTAATAATTAATATTATAAACTTGTTTATAAAATTTTGTATTAACTGCTAATCAGTAATAGTATGTATGAGATTATAAGACTATAAACGCCAATTGATAGATAGACTCTATAAACTTTTGGACAAATATAATAAATTTTTTCATAAAAAATTTTTTTTACACGAGTCTATTAACGAACTTAATATATTATAGTCCGTACGCACTTGTACGAGTTGCTGCTCTTTGTTCCCTGGTGATGTTACGCGACGGTGATCGGCTACGGGAAAACGTTGCAAGTTAAATGTCAACGTCATTGTCATATTTTATGATTATATGATGTGCTCGTAACGAGTGTCAAAATTGACATCTGTTTTGCATGACGTCACACTCGTCTCACGTTTTTTAATATTTTATTATGAATTTTGTATATATTATTTCAGGTAAAACTAACATTCATTTTATTTGATGTTATTATCTATTATTCCATCAATATTCTATTATGTAATCTTCTAATAAATCAATTTTCTTAAAACCGTATTCAGAATAAATATTATTAAATACATTTACTCAAGGGTACAAATAAAAGAGTTGATTTATTTTAATAGTCAAATATTATATTATATTTAAACGTATGATACCTCTAATGGAGAGTTAAAAAGCGTTTTTGGTTATACAAATTACTGACAAAAGCGCCATCTAGTGGTTTTTCAATTTTATACGAATATTGTAAATAATATTTACAATTTAAATTTTTAAATGAAGCCTATTTTAATGAATAACAAAATTTCCTTAGAATTGTATAAACAATATTGACAAATATGATGATTTATGTATTACCGATAGTAGCGATGTCGTATCGGTCGTATTTGATTGGCTGTTGGATGTAGTGTTGAAAATTTGGACCTTAGCTTCTGCACTCCAATAGAATTGCACTAATCTGAATGTGAACGCTTGCGTTTGTTTATTCACTACCATACAACCAATTGCACTGCAACTGCACTAATCTGTATCTGAATTATACTTTAGCCTTTCCGCTTTTTCGGACCCACATCTATATTAAAGTTTGTAATTCAAAAATCCGTTACGTTCTATTAGAATTAAGCCATCGATTTGGGAACAATATTAATTTTAAACGAAGGATATTTGAATTGAATTATAATAAGTGCATAACTTATCGGCTTATACAAAATGTGGCAAAGTTTAAATTATTAAAGTTTGATCAATAAAATGCATAGTTAAAACTGGAAAAGTATCTAATAAACTTTTCCATATAAAAAGGTTAGTTTTAGAAACTATGTACTTTTCTTGAATTAAACGTGATTGTAAAGAACAAAGAAACAAATCATTTCTTCTTTTTATTCTCAATTTAGTTTATGTATATTTAATACAGTTTTGAATATATATAATAAATAACTAACTGAATTATTAGAATATTATTTATTGATTTATTTTGATTGATTTTTCATTTACTGAAAAATATTTAATGGAAATAAAAACAAGAATGTTTAAATCAACATAGGAAAAGGCAAAGTTTGTTTTATGAAATAATAATGTAATACATGCATAGTAGATATATGTATGCTGCATGTAAGCATTAGTGTGTTTTCCTGCATATATTAAATTTAACCATAAACCCCAAAATATAGTAGTAATGTTCCTTTGAAATAAATGCTCAACTTAAAAAGTCAAATAAATGGTTAGTTGCGATTTTTAGTTTTGCACATTTTAAATCGTATACACAAGTAATTGAGTATTTGGCGTTTAATATAATAAAATTTAATTTACATTCTATGCAAATAAAAGTCACCTATAATATTTCTTATTTAATAAATATCACTACTTATTAATTTTAATAAATAAAACTAAACTATGTTTGATTTCAGTTTGTTTGGATCTTTAAAATAAGTGCAAGTTTTGCAAAAATTCTTCTTTAAATAGGTAAGGTTTACGTATAGCAAGAAATAATACATTACCTGCAATAATTTTCCTTATATTAAAAAATATATATTTCAATAAATTCATAATAAAGTGAAAAATGTTGCAATATCTAAAATATGTTTTCACGGAATAAAACATGAATTTATTCCAATATGTATTTTTAAATAAATTAAAAGAATCTCAAAGATTCAGATTTACAAGTTCAATGTTCGTATTAAATCATCTACAATTTTACTAAACGAATGCAGTTTTATTTGAAGTTATATCAGATGAGTTATAATGCAGTATATTTTCCGCGTCCTTAATTTTGGAATTTATATAAATACTAAGAATAGAACTATGAAAAACGGGCAAGCCATTAAGCTTGCTTAAATCTTACAATTACAGTCAAATAAATTAATATTAATATTTTTACAACTTTTTTCTCTCAATATAAGATTTATAAAAACAAAGAAAAAGATTAAAATTAATGTAAACTGTGCCCACACAAGTAAAATTAAAATAAGAAGGGTTTGTACAAATAAAATTGCCCGTGCAAGCGCAAAAATGAATGGCCTAAATAAATAGTTTAGAATAGGCTTATCCCATCCCTAATAAGTGTAGGAGTAGTAAATCCTCTATGATCACAGAATCACAGTTGCGCCAAACCATGCGTTTAAAATAAGCACCCCAACAACAAACGAGAAGATTAGTAAAGGATAAAAAATATATATTATTTATTACTCAGTGCCTTCGCAGAGAATTCATTTGTAAATATTAAGTGTTTTTAGATCCCTATGTAAGTAACAAAAAAATTAATGATGCGTTGTTGCTATACGCTTCGTAAATAATGGAATTAGATTGTGTAAAAAAGCAAAAATATAACATTAGTAAATATTGTATTTGTGTGGGATATAAAAACAATTAAAAGTATGTATACGTGTAAAATATAACTCACGTGCACTCGTAGTCATTCCATAAATCGACGCATTCGAATGGTTCGGGGCATATCACGTTCGCACAGGGTTTATTGGATGGACAATTTCTTTCCAGGTTTCTTGCCATAGTAGCTTGTCCCCATTGGGTGCCATTCATAGCAGGTGGAAGTGGTAAATGTTTTCCCTCTAATCTTATATCATCCAAACATCCTATATTAAAACTATATAGTATAAGTTGTAATACATAAATAAATATTTACCTTTTTGGTAATCTGCATATACTTCAAATGTTCGCACTCCAGTGTACTCTGCTTTTCCTCCGGCATAAACACCTTCTTGTTTATCAACTAATAACCACTGATGTCCAGTGAATGTAAATGTTTCATTATATCGACGCCCCTCACCTCCGTCAAGTTCAAGAGTTGCCGCCGATCCATATCTGCTAACTCGTGCAACATGCCACTGACCATCATCCACGGCCACGGCACTTAACCAGATATCTTTTTCTTCGGTTCTCAATGAATTAAGATTGTATCTAAAATGCAATCTAGAATCTTTAATTTCTAAAATCCCATATTCTCGATTATGTTGATCAGAAACACGGAATAATTCACCGTGTTCTTCCCGTGTTCGGAACCGTAACTGTATTTGAGTTGAAAATCTATCGGGTTCAAAACTTAATGCATATTTAACATATGACTGGGGCTTAAATGAAGTAGGTATTGTTGGAATAGTACATGCAGGGCCAGTCCAACCGGGCCTACATTGACATTTTGCTTCGTTGAATGATCCTATACATGTTCCGTGTTCCCAGCACCTAGAAGTGGCATCTGATCGTCCGCACATTTCCTCAGTTTGCGGACAACCGGCTACGCTATTTCGTGACAAACCCGGATGAGCCAAGTCATATAATTTAGAATTATGGAATAAATTTCTAATGCATCCATCAAATCCTCTACCAACTGGCATGTATTGCCAGTGATAATGAGTTGGATCAAACTGTTCTACATACAATCCACCTAGTTGCAACGGAGCATTTACATTAAGATACTCGTTAAATGGAGGAATCGTGCCTTGTGCCTGGCATGTGCTATCATCAAATTCTGGCGGAGTTCCATCTTCAAGCTCGGCGATATCAGCCGATTTGCAATAATCAACAACCATGCGAACGTTTTCCGTATCCCAAAAAATGTCAAGTCTGTGCCATTCGCCGTCATCTAACGGTTTTTTTGTCTTCACCCTGAGCTCCAACGTGCCCGAACCGAAGTCAAGAAGTAATCTGGGATATCCTCTTTCTAACTCGACGGCTATATAATCAGAAACTAACTGTTCGTCTGTTTCCGGCGGAACAATCGGTCCGTTGTATAAAAGTAAGCCTTCGGTTTTTCTTGTTATAAACTCAAAGTGAAGATGAGAATTATCGCACATTTCTAAAGGTGGATACCAAGCCCATCCATTGCCTCTAAAGCTTCTAGATGTTTGCTGACATCTCGGACCATTATAACCAGCAGGACAGGAGCAGGTTAAAGAATATCTAGTTTCAATACAACGGCCGCCATTATAACAAGGGTTGTTTCTACAATTTTCCTCTTTGCTAAAGTTTCTAGCTCCACAAGTACATTCTGCTAACACATCGACACGGACGCCAACTAAAGACGTTTTATTTGCATTAACCATGTATGGCAAGGCACTAATATCCAAAGTATTTGTACATGATCCTTCACACATTTGATTTTCATATAAACATTCATCAATTCCAACCATCGTAATATTTATTCCAACGTCATTTTCAATCGCTTCCCTGTGCATTAAAACTATTCCATTTAACCTTACTGGCTTATAATACGGTGAACCATGGGCGGAAAATCTGACATCAGTCACGGGGGGATGCTTTCTTCTTAATTGTACGCTGAAAACATCCACGTTATCACGTTCTGTATTAAGCAGTTCGGCAATTTTGTCTTTGAACTTTTCTGCTTTGCTTTTAGATAAGCTCTGTGTTTTATAATTCCATATTCTTATAAAATCCTCGTCAGTGATGCCTGCTATTCTCACAGACCCTGAATTTATAACGGCCTCGTGCGGGATCTCTTTCACTGTGACAGTTACATTAGCCAGAACATCCGTCTGTGTATGTTTTCTATCGTACACTTTAAACCGTAAATGATATTTACCGTCTCTAGTTCCGTGCTTCATTGAAATCATACCCGTATCTTCATTCAATTTAAAGCGTGGATGGTCCGCACCCTCCCAGTAAAATTTTTTGTCTGGCAAATCCCAGTCGTCCAAGTCATAAACATATACCCGGCCTATTTCAGTTTCAGGGGCTTGACCTTGGTAATTATAAACGAATATCTCTTTGGAACCCGGCTGCATTTTATTATCGTTAACATCCCCGATTACGACAGTGAGGGTGCTCGTGCCCGTCATGGCAGGGTTTCCGTGATCTTTAATAACAATTGGAATCAAATACTCCTTTTGCTGCTCTCTATCAAACGATCTTAATGACGATACAATTGCCATCCCGTCGCCGTTAGCTCCCTCTGAAATTAAGTGAGAATAGTTTTGAAATTAATAGTCTGCTTATAAAAAGTTTATCATAGAAAACTAATTTGTAATTACTTACTCTGATCTTGCTCCACTTTAAAAGAAGCTCGTATAATATCATCCGCGCCAGGATCCAAACGGAATTGAAAAGGTGGTCCGTTGCTTTTCGATCGATCGTCATCATCCGTCGCTAATATTTCAACCACTTTCCTCGGTGGCACGTGCTCTTGCAAAACCGGCCTATAGTCCTTAAGGAATGTAGGAGCGTTGTCGTTTATATCTTGTACTATTACTGTGAGCGTGGCAGTGGCAGTTTTGGGAGGTACTCCGTCATCAATTGCCAATATCTTCACTTGATGGCGAGGAGTATCCTCTCTATCAAGTGATCGTTGAATGCTGACGGTTCCTTCTTGATTTATAGAGAATTGCCGCTTCCTATCGGAGCTTCTGTCTATTGCGTAAGAGACTTTACTTTTTCCCCCTTGGTCGGGATCGGTAGCTTTGAATGTTTCTAAACTTTTACCCACTTCAGCATTTTCATAAACTGATACTTCAATATTAGGTCGCTCAAATTGTGGTTTATTATCATTTATGTCTCGTAGTTTCACAACTACCCAGGAATAAGCAACATGATACTTATCATTGTCATTATCCTCGCCTTTATCGTTAACCTGAATTCTAAACCGGAAACCATTACTTTGTAACAAGTCTTCGTAATCCAGTGGTTGTACAATCTTTAGGGATCCCGTGCCATCGTTGTTTCGTACCATTGTAAATTTATCGGCTCCATATCCACTATTTTCAATAACTTTATATTGGAATTTGTTAGTTTCATCCTCATCATGCACGGTAACAGTTAAAATGGGCATTTCTGGTAGACTAACTCCATCAGTCTCGTCCACCTCAGTAAACCACTCATCTTTTGTAAACTGCGGAGGCATATCGTTTATATCTTTCACTCTTATCGAAGCGGTCCCCGTCCCTTTTAACCCTCCGCCATCCATTGCTACAACCTGTATGGAATAATCCGGTGTACGCTCGCGGTCCAAGCAGCATACAGCCGTTTTTATCACGCCGGTCTCAGACTCTATTTCGAAAATTGGGGAACCAGTTTCCTCCTCAATTACATTCTTTTCTATCGAATATACTAAACGAGCGTTTGTGCCTTCGGACGGGTCGTCGTAATCCACGGCAGTCATAGTCATGACAACCATTCCAGCTGTTCCATTTTCTGTTACGTTGCCGAAATATACCCCCTGAGGGAATATCGGAGCATTGTCATTGATGTCCTTGAGGTTGACTTGTACATCTGCGTAACCGACAAGACCCTCGCCTCCCTCGTCTTGTGCAAAAACAGTAAACCTCCATTGTGGCCGTCCGTTGGGCTGGTCACGATCCAGAGGCTGCAATGAACATAGATATACATATTACGAGTTCTAAACACGTTTTTTTTAATTCCAACCGTGACGCGAGTGATACGAGTTAAAAAATTCAGAGCCACTAAATATAAAACACAAGCATTAAAATGGGGTAATAAATTGCTATGGCATTAATTCACATTCTCTTGCTGTCATTGAAACAAAGATATAAAACAATATTAACCAAAACAAAACAGTAACCATAATATAACAATAAAATATTAGGGAATAGTAAAATATACCACAATTTAGCATGACGCATTACAACAATTATATTTTAATGCGTTCGAAAAATAATGTAATATAATGCCATGAAATTATTAATTGTCAACGTATAAAATAAAATAATAAATTTTTATTTCTTTAAAATAAAGCACATTTGTTGATAGGCATATTTAAATGTGTTTTTATGATAATAATCTTTTCTGCAGGAAACGATTTCATCGATATTTTTTTAATAGCAACCCCAATGCTTGTTGCCAATTTAGATGAAGAAAATCAGTAGGGAAGTCAGCCTTATTAAAAGCAGGAAAAACGTCGTTCGCCCAAATTAAGTGTGAATATTTCAAATCAATGCGGTCAATAATGACGTGTGCAAATTAAGTATTATGCATAATATATCGTTTTTTGAGAAATTAAACATAACTCTTTCAATTTAATTTAAATTAAACACTAATAATAAGTTTACGTAGCAACAATAATTCAAATTTTAACTTGCATAGGAATCAGACCGAAAGTAAGTTTTATCGCTTAAAACTCAAATGCTGCAAATAATACACCAACTTAACTAGGGACCTTTTTAATTCATTTCATAGGTTCTAGAAGTAAATATTAGTGAATCTGAAAAATGCCTTTTCTTAATTTATATATAACGTTCAGAACAAACTGCACACATAAAAATAAAAATATATATTATTTCTGCATACAAATTACGATGCATCGTTTGATGGCGCTTGTTGGACAAAAAGAATTAATGCTATGAATTGATTTAGCTATTATCACAAACGTAGACGTTTATTTAAATCATATAATAAATGTCTTTTTACGCAGTAGAATATATTCATATAACTATTCAAAATAGTAAATTTACCTTTAAAACGAATATCTCTCCTGTGGTTCGATTGATATCGAATTTACTGTTGGCTGGATTGTCTGGATCGATACCTTGGCCCGTTAAGAAGTAAACAATGTTCTGTGGTCGATCTTTGTCACCATCCGTAGCTGTCACCTGCACAGTCAATCATAAACATATAAGACTTTTATCATTTGATGCATTATTAATAATACAACATAACAAACAACACATACATAACAACAATTCGTATCTAGTGCTTAAGTTTTGATTACGTCTTAAATGAAGAATTTTGTCTGTATACCGTGCTTATTTTACAAAAAAATATCCTAATTATTAATTAATAACTATGTTTAAATTCAAGTAAAATATGAATAAAAAAATTACACAGAATCTCAGATTTACTAGCAATTTGTTAACGCAATGATAAGTTTTTTCATCGTGGTATATTCTTCTGCATAGCAAAATCAAATTACCGGATACTAACAAATGTTATATATACATTACCAAACAGGGATTCGCAGTTTTCAATCGCTTCCAATCATTCTGCAAGCTCGAGTTAATATAAAATTCTTCTTAATTAAGCCAGTGCAAGTAAATATAGTTTCTGCATTTTAAAAGTTCCCGCAACTAGTTTACATTCAAGAGTTCGGCAATAAAAATTTCTACCTTTTCTTTCTTAATTAACTGACAACTGTTATACTTCATATGATATAGTAATTAGAACATCGCAGATGCAAGAAACAGGCGATTTCTTAATAAGTGAGGAGCTGTTATGGCTATTGTGTAGCTGGTACTGTGTTCTCGGGTAGAAACCATGATTATGGTTACCCTTTATTAACGTAGATAATCTTATATACTTTTAGTCCCATGAAAATCCTTACATCAAAAGGAAAGAAAAAAGGCCTAGAAAAAGTTCATTAGAAACGTGGCGATAGTTACACAAATTTACGGTTCGTGTATGTTTTTATTAAAATACTTCATATTAATTTGAAGTTACTTTAGAACTGTATTTATTTATAATAGTTTATTTAAAAACGTTCCAAAACGTACCGCTATTATTTCAAAAATGAATTCCATGACTTCTTTAGAAGCGACAAGTCTATATAAACACATGCCAAAGCGGAAACGTTAGGATTGTTGGTTATTTAATAATTTATGTAGCTAAAATTTTAGTTCAAGCAATTTTAGGAAATATTTTTTTATATATATATATTTTATTTAAAAGATAAGTTTGAAAGTATCTCATAGTGTCTAATACTCAATTTGAGCGTTCTTAGAATTCTCAGAGTTGATTGTTTCGTAATAATATATTGACGTATTCTTTGACGTAATTCTTATACTTGTTCCACTTCAGCTGAATAAACATTGTAATATCATATATGTATATTGTTAATATCAATTTAATTTAAGGTCAAGTTATTATTAGTTATTACTTATATATAGTTATTTTACACATCTCTATTTATTCATGTTATTTATGTTTGTTATAATTTATATTTACCTCACAAAGCCATTGTAAACTGAAACGTACATGGTAATATACTCATAAAATTTGAATTATTTTATTTTATTTATAGTATTTTAAAATATGTTTCCCCAAGTAGCGTCAAATAAATTAAATATTGTTCTAAGTATTTGATGTATAACATTAAATTAATATCATCCGCATACTTTGTGATATGATGTATGTCATTTATCATAATAACTGAGAGGTCATTTACAAAGTATAAATATTTAAAATGTACGTGTTATAAAAGTAGGACCAACTTAGTATGGCCTATGGAAAACGTTTTCGCACAACAATAGAAAACGGCGCATAACACGAGAGAGAGTATGCTGAGAGACAAAACCCTGGCCGTCACATATTTTCAAAATCATTTTTTGTGCTAAAATATTGCACCCCTATTGCAGCCTATTGCACCGCAAGAAGAACGTATTGATTTTTAAATTTTTCTTTAAATTTTCTGAAAGTATTTCTACTGAACCGTATTAGACCTGCAAACTTTAAAAAAAAATAAAATCAAAAAGTTAGTAATAATCAAAAATTACCCTGGCTGCGCCAATTTCAATTTTTTAATTTATTTTTCGAATTTTTTTATACTAAAATATTGCACCCGTATTGCACAAAAAAAATTATTAAAAATATTTACAATAAAAAAGTTATTAACAAAAGATCCTTCGACGGCCAGGGTAACGTTACATTAGTCGCGGCAATTTTGATTTTTTAATTTAAAACATTTTTTTTAAAGTATTTCTAATGCTCCGCATTGCACCAGCAAAAGTTAAAAATAATAAAAACAAAAAAGTTATGAATAATCAAAAATACGGGTTTTGAACATAAATTTCTAAAATAAATTTTTTTCAAATTACTTTATTCAAAATATTACAATATGCGTTACAATATTTTGGCATAAAAGAAAAATGATTTTGAAAATATGTGGCGGCCAGAGTAATGGACCCAAAAAGCGCTAGTTTGGTCTCTGAGCAAATTTCGCTTGTATTATACGTCCCTCTCTATTGTTGCGCAAAAACACTTTCCATATGCCATTTAGTTGTATTTTTTGTATTTTCCTTTACATCAAGCAAAAAAAAAGTTAAAAGTTTTTAGATAAACTATGATTTTTATACAATCTATTAACAAATAGTGTAAAAAATGTATTAACAAATAGTACTTAGAAATTCGATTTATAGCGCATACCATAAAAAACGATATTTTTTATAATTCCTTTTTTTATCAAGAGTTAATTATAAGTTCTAAGACATATAGAGAGCATTGATAAATTTCATCTAGCTATTTGTTTGAAAAAAAAGTTTTGTCGATTTGTATAAAAATTGGTATATGGTCATAAATCTATTAAGTATTATTTGTTAATATTTTTTAAATTAATATATTCATATTTCATCAAATAATCGACCAATATGATTGATTTAGTCATAAAAATGGCTATCAATAGGTGGTAAAAATCAATAAAATTACACCTAGCTTCAAATAAATCTGACATGAATCTTACAATAAATCTATACTTTTGCATAGAAAACATGTGAAATTACAGGATTGTCAGCATTATTTCGTAAATAATACATTATATATTTAATCATATATTAATCATCTGCAATACACACGAGGTAGATTTTATATCAGGGTTAATTTTGTTTGACTCAAATCTATTTCCCATAAGAAAATTATTCTCGAAAAAAAAAAACAAACCCTGGTGCAAGAGCAAAAGCTCACTCACATTGCATATGTTAAGACGCTTCTAGCCAAGTATCAGAGCAAGTGTTAAGAGCATCTGATTTATCCACCTGATACCATGTGACTTTTATCTGTTCTCGATGATCAAATCTGCATTGAAAAGAAAAAGATTTCAGACTGTTAAAGTTGCAAAAAAGCGACACAACAAAGAGCTCATTGGAGAAGACTTCTAGCACTGTTTCTAACAATGAAAAATTCGTATGGAGCGTTGTAGAGATAAAAGTTTCAAAACTTTACAAAATTGTTGTAATGAAAATTAGAATAATTATAATAAATGAATAAATAAAATGTCATTATATAAATATTTAAAACGTGTTTGTCACATGTTTTAATTGTAATATTGAGTGTAAATATCAAACGGATATACAATCAAACATACATAGCCCGCAATTAATGAACACAATCGATGCTCGTTTAAAAACAACTACATTATTAAATGATTGATTGATTGAAAATCAAAATTTTAATATAAAAACAATTAACTTGATAAAATCCTAAAGTATAATATGATACTGAATGAAACAAATATATTTGATTGGCGTTTAACATATAATTTTTTTCGCTTAAAGAGTTTCTGAAGTTTGCCGTTCGTGTTTTATAACATCTCGGAATGATCGAAAGCGATTTATCACACAATGAAAAAAAAAATGTTTTAGAATGCGATAAGATATACCATTAACAAAGTTGCAGGATTATGCAATGGCACCTTTCCACACATAGAACTGAAATGGAGACGTTATTTTTATATCAATAGAGAAATAATATTTCAGACTTTTGTTGCTCGATTTAGCAATCTGTGAGAGGTAGCGTACTATTGATTTCTATATTTTAAAAAAGGCTCGCTATAAATTTTTATATGCACATTGAATAAACAGGTGAAATGGGAAAATGTTTTGTCGTAAATAAATCAAACACGGTGGCCAATAAGAGAC
This sequence comes from Tachinus sp. AB-2021, assembly GCA_030264575.1. Classification (NCBI taxonomy): domain Eukaryota; kingdom Metazoa; phylum Arthropoda; class Insecta; order Coleoptera; family Staphylinidae; genus Tachinus; species Tachinus sp. AB-2021. Next base: position 13,659 of record JARJEC010074301.1, on the reverse strand, counting down.
ATCACATGTGGCGTTTCGATAAATCAAGGTGAAATCAGAGGTTTTCTTCATTTTTTATATTCTAACTCAGGGGATAAAAATTTTATAAACTTTATTTATAGTACAAATAAACAATTTTTTGAAGAACAAAACAATTCTACAATGTATCAATAATTCAATCATATTATTAAAATTAATTTCTACGTATTTACTTGAGGATATAAACTAACTTATCCCTATATAATTATTTAATGTCGCAGAAGAACATAACTGCGCTAGGGCCTTAGTAATAAATACTGAAAACTTTTTCAACCATACAAACGCATTTGCGTAGAATTCCTAGTTTAATCAGTACTAAGGTCCTACTGTTGAATCCGGTTTAATGTTCCATTTATCACGGAAAACAACGTTGTATATTATATACAAAAGAATTTGGATCTGCTGAATTCAGACATTAAAAATAAGACATATTATATTAATTAATTTTAGATAATTGAATAATATTTTAAATGCAATTTCTTTTATTTTAATTCTACATTACATATATTGAAATTATGCGTTTTTTTAAATATTTCTGTATTACTACGAATTTAATTTTCATCTTAATAATGATAAATGCAAAGTACATGTAGCCTGGCTTAAAACAAAAAGTTCGGCAATCCAGTTTATCTGTACGGTACAACTAGAGACCAAGTATTTTAATTCAACTCTTAATTAACCTTACGTTTCAAGCAAATTACATTTACAAGTAAGTACGAGTTTTTGCATTCTTATATAAAATATATTAGTATAGTAGAAAGAGCAAAATAAAACTAAATTAGTTTATTGATTTACATTTTATTACCTCCTCATACTAACTAAATAACTAAAGTTGTAAATAAAAATACAGCCAGATTTTAAATCGTATCAGTTATTTTTCACGAATTTGTATGCATGGAATGTAGTTTGTGCGCAATCAATAATGTACGTTGTATTTTGATTGTGGTTAATTCACCTATTTGGGCGAAAAGATATAAAGCTACGAACGTTCAAAGTATACCATTCTTTATTTAAACAAAGACACTAATTTACTGCTCGCGCTTCTGTTTTAAAGGGTTTTACCTTAATTGAGTTTTCCCTCCCTAAATGTGAAAACATTACATACATACTAGTATACTAGTATACTAAGGTTATACAAAAACACCCGTTAAGTAATTACTATAAAAATATATACAAGTTGTTAATCTCTGGTAATTTTAGTAATTACACGGGTCGCAGCTAGATATTGTCGCATTTACAATTCATACATGCCAAAATATGTATGCTTTGATGATGAATACCTCTGAGTGAAGCACGCAGATTGGCTTGGTAATTATAATGCTACGGAGCTAATTTGCTTTGAGGTGGGTCTTAAGATTATGTTAATGGGACGCTATAAACCGACGGCAATGTGCAGAAGCAGTTGGCTTTTATTTCAAGCCGGCCAATTGGCCCAAAAATTGCACAAACACTTAACTAGATTAAACTACTCGGCTAATAGTTTAACACCAAACTAAGGAATCCTTAATGGAAGTTTCAATATTGTTTTAATTATAAATCAAAGTTATTAAGACGCATAATTGCTAATAAATATAATTCTAACTTATATATATATAAGTCTGATAATTAACCAATAAGTAATGCAAACAAAATATTTTTTATTTATTTTAACGGCTGATATTTAAAAAATAATTGTCTAGTTAATAAATAACTAGAGGTCGCGGTCGCAATGCATACTAAAACTGTTTCACCAACAATATATTTCCGCCATCAGTTCTTTACGTTAAAAATAAACATTCTAATTTCAATAAGATAAGTAGAATGTTGGCATGTATTAATGGAACATAAAAGTAGAGGTAGCTCCGGTCGGTTTGTTCGACACACTTCGCTTGTCCCGATTTTATATAAGTATTTCTACAAATGTCACAATCAATACGCAAACTACAGTATTTTTTCACTGTGAAAAAACATTTGTTTGTTTCACCGATAACAGAGAACAGATTGTTTTCACCGATAACCGTGAAATAATATTTCTTTCCACAACCGGTTTGAAATGTAGGCCGTGAGCACCTCAAATGAGGTAAGTAAGTTCACTTTTCTCACCTAGGGGCCTAATTTGTCTGTCAGAAATATAAATCTTTTTTTCCTTTGTACAATAAAATTCTGCTGGTTGGGGAGAAATAGGATTGAAACCTTGCTAAGAAAGTGCCCTTACAGACCTTGGGCAATTATAAACCTCGACTACGGCTCGGTTTATAAACTTTGCCCACAGTCTACAAGAGAGCACTTTCTTACCTGGGTTTGAAATATACTATTTTTTCACTGTTATCAGTGAAAAATAGTTTCCAATAGTTTCCATGCATTTAATACGAAAATAACATTGACAATGACAATGTCAGTTGTATTACATGACAAATTTATTTGATCGATCTACGTGATATTTTTGATAGTTTAGATTTAATTTCTATAATTTTATTTACATAATTTCTTTTTTGTCGTTATAGAAAAAAAAAGTTTGTATTTCGTGGTTAATGGCGTTCGACTGTATTTGTTGTCTCGACTAAAATCAACAATCTCATGCGCCATAGAAATCACTAATTTTGCGCAGTTAATACAAAAATTACGATTAATTTATATTTTTGTATTTTGAGGTTTTTGACACTGACTAATCACGTAGGTTTTATTTTTCGCATTTGACCATCTCAATAGCTCCATCTATTAGTACTTTATTTTCTCTTAAAGTAAGAAAAGTAATAAATTCGTATCTTTTTTGTATTTTGGATTTTATTAATGAAACAAAAACTAAAATGCAAATTCTAGAGATATGCTAATTAGTTTATGTGAAATTTTGTTATAAATGTTATAGTTTTCTTGTAAATTGACAAAATTCTTCTGTTCGATACTTCCAATGCATTTTTATAAGCTAGATATTAAAGTATCGATCAGAAACCTATCTTTATTTTTTATTCCGTTCAAATCAGTGCGGTTTGTGGCGATTTTTGAAGAAAAATTGACCAACATGCCAACTTAACCAGCCAAAATAGTTTCTTGAGCGGCACCACTAGAGCTTACTATCGACATATTCCCCAAATTTCAGAACAATATCTGAAAAACTATAATCAGTTATGCGTGACACACACACACATACACACACACACACACACACATGGACATTTATCTAAAATCCACATTTTAGACTCAGGAACCCCCAAAACGTATATTTCCGTTGAATTTTCAATTACGAATTTTTGGTATAAATCAAAAACTTTTCCCTATATAGGGAAAAAAGTAAAAATTAAAACTTAGATTGATTAATATAAATATTAAATTTAAATAAGAATAAATTGGTAAATGAGGTTTATAATTATCTAGTTATTTAATGCTAGGTTTATTAATTCAACAATTCAAACAATATAACGACGATTTGTTAAAATTTTTGTTTGCTGTTTATGGAATAATATGCATTTGAACGTAGCGATGCAACATTGTTTTAATTTCCATGCATGCATTAATAGACCACTATTAACGGTCTCCTATCAGTACAATTACTAGCCTAATAAACGATCAATTAAACAGCAAAAATTTAAAAATTATTCAAATTTATTTTTTCCCGAGTGACCATTGCGTTACTGATTGTTTGTGACTCTGTAGGGTATATTTAGTGTACTTTATAGATTTCTAGTATCTTTATATTCTTCCTATAATAAAAGACATACATATAACCACTTATACTAACTTCAATATTTGTTATATTCGTGTTTTGTCTATTTATACACATTCATTAAAACATGATTTTATTTAAATTCTATTTCAATAAATTAATAACAATATTTCAAAATCGTAAATACAATTTACATTTTTAATTAAACGTAATATTTGTTAAATCACTAGTGGAGGCGAGGCGCGCTGGGCAAAAAAGTACGTTATCTATATGTTTAAAAGAATCGGTAAATAAAAATACTTCAACCTTTATAGTTTAAAAATTGACGCTTTAATTTTTTTTAATTTGTCAAAATTAATTACAACTTGCATGCAGAATAACCCGATTTTTCTGTAATCACAATTCTCGGTACAGCTAGATTTGCGTCTGCAGAATATTATTGATATCTGCTCCGAAGCAGGTGGCTGAGCCATGTGGTTGGGTATTAAGAAATATTTGAACTTTCATCCTCATTCAATAGATAATTAAAATTATTATTTTAATAAAAAACTATTTAATAAATATGTTATATTATATATTATGTGTAAAATTTAAAATATTTTTGTAATCTTATCATGATTGTGTCGAGATACAAGATCGAGATCGAGATTGATATGTCGAGAAGCTCGGCGAGATCGATTTTTTATGATCTTGACAAGATCAAGACGAGATCGTGTATTTATAATCTATACGAGACGAGATCGAGATTTGATTAATCTCGTCTCGTCTCATCTCGACAGAAGCTCTACGGATTGGCATATGAAAAATGCCCTACCACATGAAAAAATGGAATCATCAGTTTAACGCAATATAATTGCCAATTTCTTATTTGCTCCGCGACAATAATCAGCAATCTTTTAAAATAGATATGATCTCGAAATACCTAACTCATAATTTTCAAGTCTTATTTGTATTTTGTAGTTAATATTTAGTAATTAATGAGCAAATGTTTTTTTTTAATAAATCAATATTTGAAAAAAATGTTGTTTTAATTTTAATACTATTTAAAAATTAAAAAATTGGATGAAAGAAAAGGCATCAATTTTTAAACTATAAAGGTTGAAGTAGTTTTAATTATCAACATTTTTAATCAAAAATCATCAAAATTGGAGTAGTTATAACCGGTTCCGAAAAAAAAAAACATAGCGCGCCTCTACAATGTATAATTATTTCGATATTTAATCTGATTTTCAATGGCAGATATCGAAATGATTATCTAGTTTCTTAATAAGTTAAGTTAAATAAAATAATATACAATATGCTTTATATAGTTTTTACTGTCAAAGTGATTGATTATGTTGTTCAAATAATAACGGTTGTACAGACAATATAATATGACACACACACACACACACACACACACACACACTAGTGAATATGTCGCAACCGAATACTATTTAATTATTGAAACATTAAAAAAAAACTTTAAAAATTTGTTTACTGCTACCTAACACTATGGAATTTATTGTATCAAAAGTTGTACATTTTTTGATATACGGCATTTTATTGGATGCTTTAAATTCAGCAAATAGGATGTTGTATTTTTATAAACTGTACAACTTTTGATATAATAAATTGCATAGTGTCAGACAAGAATAAAACCTATCTGACACGAGACTGATGTCAGCACTAACTTTAGTACAACATTTCTGAGCATATTTAGCCGTACTTATGCAAGAAAATAGAATGGGTTCTATTTGCATGAGAATTTACTATATCGACGCACGCAGTTATTGTACTAAAATCAGTCTTGTGTCAGATAGGTCTTGAATGTTTGTTTTTCAATTATAGAAAGAAATTTTTCAATAAAAAATCCACGCGTGACGTCCTATATTTAATTTATTTTAAAAAAAGTCCAGTCACTTTTCATACCAATTTTAAACATACACATTTTGCTGAAATTATTTATCATCAATTTTCACAAAGCGTGGTTACAAATATTTTACAATTTTCATAAGCAGTGAGATATTAGTATTATCAAAGCCCATTTCTTGACAAAGTTTATAGAATATAAGTTGAAGATTGAAGACATTTACCAGTAATCAATTTTAAATGATTATATAAAAAAATAATGATTAAAAAAAGAATTAGATTCTAACATTCAAAAACAATTTTGTTTCAAAATGTTGTAATAATTTTTAAATCCACTGACATATTTTCAGAAACTATTTATTTGCAAAAGGTAAAGAAATAGTAGAAATTGAATTGTAAAAGCCAACACATTATTATTTGCAGGAAATAAAACTCTCACAGCAATATGTAACACCAGGCAGAATTATGTACACACTGGGACCATTCACCCCGTGCACGTATATTATTTCTAACATAATAAATATGAAAGTCATCATCCTATGTTTTTACAGGCATGCACACAGAAAAAATAGCTGAAATTTACATATTCGTTCCGTTTTTCATTGTTTCCAACTTAAATTTAAACAAATCCTTCCTGTCGGAAAAAATATTTCGGTAGCACTGTTCCTATTGAAAAATCACAAAATCACTGAATATGTAGCAATAGTAATGTTATTAATTTAATAAGCGTTCACGTTTTTAAATATAAATAATTAAAAATTTTGTACAATAATAGTTCTACTGATTTAATAATTGTTTAAAATTTCAATATAACAGTAACATGTTTACTTTGACATCAATGTGATACAAAGCAATAATTATGATGTATGAATTGCCTATGTAAATTTATTGCAGACCCCGACATTAATTTCAAAGTTCTTTATAATAAAATTTCCGGCTCATTGAGAGCAAAACGAACCCCCGGAGTTATTAAAAATGAAATGGTCTTTATAATTAATAAGAAAATCAGGCAATCCTTTGAACATTTTCCCTCGTTAGTCTGATAATACCGCCATTCTTGATGAAAAATGAAGAAATGCCAAAGGGATACTAAACTTCGTATGATGTAGACTAAGAATATGATTTTACATTTCAATTTTTAATTAACTCCAGCACATAATTATTATGAAAATCTAAATATTATCTATTGAAAGTTAAATGAAACTATGCAGACGAGAGGAGTAAGCAATAAATATACAAATTTTCCATCGAGTGTGGAAAGTTTGTGCTTGGATCTTTCCTAATAATTCTTCCTTGCGCTCGTAACTTAAAACAGAAGCACTAGTTTTTCACCTGACGACACAATTGATATAGAGACGGTTGTTCTTTTGCTGGCGACGTGCAGACTCTTGGTTATGTATATGCATGTTTGTTAAATCATATATTATATAATATAAATCAAAACCAAGATCAAATAATAAATAAATAAATAAATAAATAAATAAATACCATGCAAATAACATCGAGCAAACAATATTGTTTATACCAAATAGTGCAACAAAACAGATTAAATATACAGTAATTATATAACTTACCATTGTACTATATTGATTGACATAGATAATTAAACTTCGACGTACAAAAATTTGTTCAATTCATATTTCCATTAATTATAATATGTCATTTCCTAAAAAGATCTATACTATCTATACTATTTTTTTAGTCTAAATAAATAAATATTGGTTTTTAAATCTTATTTAAGTTGATTAAAACTATTGAAAAATCTTTAGTCACATTTAGTAAAAAATATTATTATTTTATTTTATAACTATATATATTATTTTTTGACACAAAAATATAGATAATATAGATCAAAGGGCAGTAAAGTTGCCTAGCAACAAGAAAATCAACAAACAACACTATTCAAATATTTTAATCAAACGGGTTATTGCAGGTTATGAGAATTGTATAATCTATCAATTTTACAGTGCACTCTATACTACGTAACTGGAAAGGCCCCGCCAATGCATTTGTCGCATCAAAAGTGAAGTAGAGACAAACATTATACAACCCGTCACCATAGGGCTTAATATCTCTTTCTACCTTATTACGTCTTACGGGAATTGCACTATTATTATTTCTTAAATTGAATAAATGTGTTAATTAAAACTTATCTTTTCTATTTTCAATGTATTTATTAATACACATATTTTTCTATATATTTAGCATTAAAAAATTATAAAAACATTCAAAAATACTTACTTTCTTACAAAAAATACAACTCCGTTTTTTTAAATTAAATTAAAATACATAGATATTATGAAATTTATTTTAACATTTATTGAATTAAATTAATTTAATTAATTTGTGTCTCACATGTGTTGAATTATTGATTTCTAAATTAAATACTCAATATTGGTGATGTATTTTACATTTTAAATATAAGTATCGACATGTGCATTTTTAATTGTTTTAATTTGTATTTAATAATAAATATTAGTAAATAAACTTTGAGTTATTATGATTGTGAGTAAATAATAGAACAATGGTGATAAATTGTTGCGCTTATAACTTTTACATATAGTAGTTTGTATTGTAATCATGATCATCATACAATAGCATAGTATTTTAAAATTTCATAAAGATACTGTAAATAAATTTTGAATGATAATTAAAATATAATTATTTTATTTTAAAATGTACAAATTAATACTAATATTTAAAATGTAGAAAACATTATTAATCTAGAGTAATTAATTTAAATTCAGCACCCGTGAGATACCAATTAAATAAGTTAATTTTATTTAATAAATGTAATATAAATTTATTATTTAATTATAAATGTTAGGTATTTTAATTTAATTTAAGTTGTATTTTTTCTAATATCGTAAGTGGTTTTAAAGGTTTTTATAATTTTTTAAATGCTAAATAATAAAAAAATATATGTATTTAATAAATACATTTAAAATATGCAAGATACATTTTAATTAATATTTTCATCTTCAATTTAAGAAATAAAAAAGGTGCAATTCCCGTAAGACGTAATAAGCTAGAAAGAGATGCTAAGCCCTACGGTGAGCGGTTGCATAATGTTTGCCCCTGTTTCATTTGGCTGCAATTACGCGTCCGTTCCAGTTACGCAAGTACAGAGTTCAATCACATTTAATGACAATTAAGTTGAAAATCTTAACATCCAATTTAATTTTTGACTGCTTGTTGTGCTTAAGCATACGTAAATAATTTGAAAAATAATAAACAGTTTCCATAGAAATCTTGTAGATTTTAATTTTATGTAAATACTAAGTCAAACAATCATGACGTCATCATGTAATTTCATTTAAATTTAAATCAAATCAATCAAAAATAATGATTTCAAATAAAATAAAACGTTGTACGTATCGCGGGTACACTAGAATTTACCGCTCAGAAATTTTAAATTTAAACATTTTTTCCTTTATGCCCTTAATACATAAATAATTATTATAAGTTATCAAAATTAAATTTAAAAATATTTCAATATTTTTTAGTAACGTGCCCAACTATTTTTTGTACAACAAAAATACAGAGTAATAACCTCACCCGTTTATTTTGAAACGGTGAACTATAACTTACAAAAAAATCATCGAAGCCAAGATAAAGAATTTAAAGGAAATATTTTAGCATTCCAACAACAGCCTCAAGCAATGCGATGCATCGTATATGTTTAACTTTATTAAATTAATTAAAATAATTTCTGTTATATAACGTACAGAAAACCACAAAAAATTTCAATAAATTTTAACATTTTTCACATTTTTTAAATAGGAAACCAAGCCCTTGTATGTGTATGTGCTATTGAATAAATAATTTGCTAATATATAACTTTACTTGAAGTGTTCCTTTCTTTTATGTTCTTTTATATGCAAACTAATTCTTGATAGAAAGAGTTATTTTAAGTGCCATGTACTGTTTAAATGTTAAATTAAACAATTTAAATTAAAATATCATTTACAAATTGTTATATCAATACCATTTTTTTATGTTAAATTGCATTTTAACAAAACTTTAAATTTTAAAGCGGCAACTGAGAGTCAATAAACTCACATCTAACAACAAAGAAGCTTCATTTGCAACACCGGTTGTTTAAGTAATATATATGTATATATATATATATATATATATATATATATATATATATATATATATATATGTATATAAGCTTAATAAAACTAAAACTACGAAGTGAAAAGAATAAAACGCAACAATTATAACGAACACAAATTTAATCGCGTATTAGGTTAAGAATTCTCTTCTCCTCGATACTACTAAACAATTTTCCAAAATTCTACATTTCATTAATAAATAAGTTAATTGAGTTGATTCAGTTCTAATTAATTTAATTAACTAATATTTTTGTTTGTCATGTGCATTCAAGTAATTTTCAAATTAATTATAGTTAATAATAATAGAGCTAATTGTTGGTAAACCTAGAATGGTTTTATTTTACGTAACAACTTTTTAAATTAAGAGTAAGGACATCTTTTTCGGAAAGAACAAAAAACCTAAAGCTTTACATAGTCCTTAGTTATCATGTGAACGTTAATCAGACCACATTAGAATTCCCAAATTTAATAAACCGACCACATATGTTTGGCCAATTTTAAACTCAATATTCAAATATTAGGCACATTTGACAAAAAACGACATTTTGGAAAACTTTGGAAAGTGTCAAAAACAGTTTACTCAACATTTTGCTCATATCTTTTGACATTTATAAAATAAGTAGTTTGCAAAATATAGCAATGTTTATACATTTCACAACATTTAATAACTGCATGGACAAACATTTAACTATAGTTTTTGACATTATCTCAATATTTACATAATCTTTCTACGTAAACATAAAAAAAGTTATTAAACATATACAATAATACGTAGTTATTTTTTGTAAACTAACAGGAATCAGACTTCACCGTATATACTTAAATAAATATGTATCTTGAATGTATACGCAAATTGATTAATACATAATTAAAAGAGTCAGTATTGGGTAGAAAGCTAAACACTCTTTCTGCTAAAACCCATTACATATATTCCAATTATAAAACGCCATTTTCTTGAAATTGAATTTTTATCTTGCCATATCATCTTTAATATTCAATTTAATATACTATATTTATATTTCAAAACTGTTATACAAAGCTTAAAACCATAAAATCAACATGATACTAGAGAAAACATTTTGTGTTTATTTTTTATTACAATGCATTATATTTTTCTTTGTATTTACAATTTCAACAAACTTTTTTATCAATAGAAAAATAACATCTGCTATTTATGAGAATATTTTTGTTCTCAGTCCAATTATTTTTTATTTTTTAGTAAAAAAAACATTAATTTAGTTCCGGATGAACGGCCATTGAAACAGTCAAGGCAGCCAACTTATATATTTATGAATGTTTTTGTATCGGGCATTAAAAGATATATACATATATACATATATATATATATATATATATATATATATAATAATATATATATATGTATATAATATATAAATATATAAAAAGCTTTCTTATATTACGATATGTTTCCAAGAATTTTATAAAATGCATAGAGATTTTATCCTTTACCTTTACTTTATCAAATTATTATATTTTGAAATATAAAATTTCAGAATAAATTGAAAGACTCAATAAAGTGTCTTTTCCTATCGCTATGTCATTCTAAGTGTAGATTTTGTTTTGTCCAGCTGTCAGTTCTTCTTAAGCTGCGAGAAATATTTTGTTATGTACAATCAAGTCACGTGCACAGCTGTGAAAATTGCAGCACACATATATTTCCGGTCGATTCGTATTCTTGTTTTAGGAATTTCATTTTCCGCAAATAATAAAAATGCTAACCTGTATCAGTTTTAGGTGGTACGATCCGATTAGTTCCTCATCGATTGTTGCGCTATATATCGACTGGTTAAATACTGGTGGATGGTCGTTAACATCCTTGACATGAATGACGACCCTGGTGGATTTCTCGTTGAGACTGTCCGAGGCGACAAGGGTTACTTCGTACTACACCATGCGTCACAACACATACAACAACAAACATTACAGCAACATAATAAGGGAGTTTACTGTTACAAAGGCTGTTTGAGCATGCTAATCAAACAAGTAAATCAATACATTTGTGGGAAAAGCGCAAAAATAACCTCTATTTAATCTGGAATTAAAAATAATACCGAAAACAACAAAAATTAAACAACTGGTGTGATTCAAACATGCAACACCCGCCTGTAAGACTCGTTTCGGTAGGTTACGATCATCCTCTTCAGTGATTTGTGTGCGGTATGTCGGGCGCTCGAAGACTGGAGGATTATCGTTTACATCTTTCACATGTATCACCACCGTTGTGTAGTTTTCCTTCAGATTATCAGAGGCGGCTAAGCGCAGCTCATACTGGGGAAGGTATTACACATAAAGAATTCTTTATTTAACTAAGTAGTACTTGGATACATATTCTTTTAGTAATCCCTGATCATGAAAGTATTTAAATAAAGGATTGTTAAACATATGCATTGTTGTACTTAATTTTCTAAATTAAAATGTATGTAAAGTATACTTTTTTCTTTTATTGTAAATACATACAAAAACATTTGAAATTAGAAAAATTTAATACTTTAATAAATTATACAAACAAACATACTTAAGGAGTCCTAAATATTAATAATGTTTATTAATTAAATGTTTAAAAAGTAAATATGTAGAAACACGTTATTTTCAAACAACATTTGCATAAGTGTGCTCAAATTATCTAATTACAATGAAATAAATAACGTGATATCGATAACATACGAAAAATAATGTAAATTTATTGATGTGTATATAGTCTACATTACACAATGCTCGTTGCGATTTGAAAAAGGTACATGTAATAAATTCAGTATCGCATTTATAATTTTATTTAACGTTTCATTCAAAATTAGAATGTATTTAAATCACGTTAATTGTTTATAAAAGTACGCCATTGAATAAAAGGGCAAAATATTGACGATGAAAACCGTCATAATCATAAATAAACTTACCCGTTTCCGTGTTTCGTAATCCAGTGCTCCGGCCACGTAGATGGCACCCGTCATGTTCTTGACAGCAAACGCACCTCCTATGTTACCGCTTGTGATCTCGTATCGAATACGAGAGGCTGCAACAAAAGACGCCATTAAATCATATGGTATCAATGAAATAGACCGGAATCTATTGATATAATTCATTGAGTACATGATCAGAAAATGATGAAGTGGAAAAAAGAATCTTCACTAAGATTTATCGTTCGCCGGCAAATAAAGCAATAATTGCTTAATTACGTTAACTTACTATTAATTAAATTGTACATAATATTATGTTATATATAATTGATTATTTTATTGATAAACAAACATTAGTGAAGATTTTATTATAATATATATTATATACTAAATATGTAGTTAGGTAATTACTAATTATAAAAATTAACAACGTCATCAAGATTAGTTAAGCCATAAGAAAGAAGCAAAACCAGCAAGAACTAAATCCCGAAAATAAGTTTTTTCCTTAAATTTCGCAAAAAAAATAATTTTTATTACTTCCTGACATTCCATAATTTAAACACTTGTGACAATAACTATCATTATTGTCAGCAATAAGCTTTAATAATATTTTCTTGACACAACCTCTTGTGAAACGACTAAACAAACTTGATATTTCTTTAATCAGAGATTTGTAAAATTTACCTTTCTCAAATACACGAACACAAACGAAATTAAAATATTATAATTATTAAATAATAACTAGGCCATTACTCCATTTTGAAATAAATGGTTAAAAGATTCACCTCGGGTGGAGATCGAATCGACAACCTTTGGATGTCATGTTCAATACTCTACCAATCAAACTACTGAGGTACCTTAATTGGTATCGGTATTGTGTACTATAGCCACGTCAAAGTGCATTTTTAATCATTTATTATTTATATATTTACACATACATAGTTGTATGTATGTCTAGTCAATGCTAGCACAATACACACTGAAATTTCGGCGGCAACCGATATGATACGAATATTGTAAATTATACTTATTTACAATTTAATTTATTAAATGGAGTCTAAGTTAAAATTAAGATATTATAATTATTAAATAATTACTACGCCATTACTCCATT
>JARJEC010074200.1:0-41697 GCA_030264575.1 Tachinus sp. AB-2021 | reverse complement strand
TTTAAATCTACAAGTTTATTACTTTTCTTCCTACAAGAATAACCAATAGATCAGTGTCAAAATCACAAAAATGTAAATAAAATTTTTATAAAATCGGGGCAAGCAAACATTATGAACAGACCGACCGGATCCATCTATAGTTTTTTACTATCCTCCTACCAACACATGCCAACATTCTACTTATCTTAATGAATTTGAATGTAATAAAATGATTATGTTTATGTTTAAAGAAATTGAATTAAATTAGTTTTAGATCGATATTTTAATACCTTATAAAAACGCATTAGAAGAATTTTATCAATTTACAAGAAAACTATGAAATTTACAACAAAATTTCATATAAATGAATTTGTAGATCTCGAAAATCTGCAAATTTTGGTTTTTGTTTCATTTAAAACAATTCCAAAACACAAAATAGATACGAATTTATTACTTTTCTTCCTATAGGAGAAAATAAAAACCAATAGATGGCGCTTTGGAGATAGCAAAAACCAAAACTAACGTGATTAGTCAGAGTAAAAATCCGCGAAATACAAAAATATAAATAAAAAGTATATAAAATCGAGGCAAGTGAACATGTCGAACAGACCGACCGGATCCATCTTTAGTTTTAAACTATTCTCCACCAACACGTGCCAACATTCTAGTAAACGTTAATGAATTTAAAATAATTATTTTTAACGTAAAGAACTGACAGCGGAAATATATTGTTGGGGGAAAAATTTTAGTACGCATTGCGACCTCTAGTTTTTATTTTTAACAACCCCCATTTTTTATTATTTGAACAGAGCTTGTTTTTCTGATTTCGAAAATGTAGAAATTGACCTTGCACAACAAAAATTTTATTTTTTCAGAATTCAAAATTTAAACAAATAATATAATTAATAATCGTCGTTCGGCGTTGGCTATGAAATACCAAATAAAACACAAATGTCAAATATTACATGCATTTTCCCCATTTCGTGATATCAAAAATGAAAGTATCAAATTAATTAAAATTTATTTAAATGTGTGCCTTTGTATTTTATTTTGCATTGCATAGCCAATACGAGGCGCTGCATTAAAAATGACTTTTGCTAATATTTATTATATCAACATTTTTGTAATCTAAGCTCATACTTGAGCGTCACGGGCAACTAGGTTTGAAGCGAGCGCAAAACCAGTTCAAGAAAAATTAATGTCTTTAAATTTTTTATTCTGCGATATTTTGAAAAAAATGTTGAACCTCAGACCGGCAGAAATTATTTGCTAACGTGGCAAATAAATAATTCGCTGTTATAGAAAGGCCAGGTATTTATATAGCAGCAAATTATTAGTTCGCCACGTCAGCAAATAATTCATAACAATCTGGGAAGCTTTAAAATAATTTGCGTAATTCTAAATTGATTTTAGCTTCAAAATCGGAAAAAAAATTTAAGACCTGTAGCAAAACAGTTGAAGTTATCGGATATTTCTTTACCTGGACTTTATTTTTTATACTTTTAAAGTGATATTCTTGAACACCAATCACATAACTCAAAAACTAAACTCTTAAAGTAAAATCTTAAACTAAACTCTTAAACTAAACTCTTAAACTAAACTCTTAAACTAAACTCTTAAACTAAATTCTTAAACTAAACTCTTAAACTAAATTCTTAAACTAAACTCTTAAACTAAATTCTTAAACTAAATTCTTGAACTAAACTCTTAAATTAAACTTTAAAGTATTGTAAAATTAGAATATTATAATTATTAAATAATTACTACGCCATTACTATATTTTGAAATAAAATAAATGTTTCAAAAATGCATCTCGACTGGGGATGGAACTCACAACCTTTGGATTTTATGTCCAATGCTCTATCAATAAGATACTTCCGTAGCTCAAATGGTAGAGCAGTGGACATAAAATCCAAAAGTTGTGGGTTCGGGTTGGGACCCGAGGTGAATTTTTGAAACATTTATTTCAAAATGTAGTAATGGAATAGTTATTATTTAATATTTATAATATTTTAATTTAAGCTCCATTTAAAAATTTAAATTGTAAATAATTATTATTTACAATATTCGTACCGTATTGTGGTCTACATTTTTATATGCATTGCCAATAAATCCGAAGCTTGTAATTCTTCTACCCCGTTTCCAAATTTTCTAAACATTCGGTTCTTCCTACATCTACTGGCCAAAATTACTATTTTTTGACACCCACTACAAAAGTATTAAAATTTTCCAACTTATCAAAATCCTTTTTAGGATAAAATAATAGCTACGTTTTAGAGGCTTGATTAGATGTTACTTGTTTTTGGGACTTATTTTTTCCATTTTAGTAAGCAAATCATTTTTCAACTCAAAATAGTGACTAAAGTAGTGGTTTTAATCACAAGTGATTAAAAAGTCTAATACCAACATAAATCCAATTTTAATGAAAAAATACTAACATTGACAAATTTATTGTTAATTTTTTTAGCACAATCATAGAATAAATTGTGATGCTATGAATAAAAGTTAATTTGTTTCAAGCACTATTGTTACATGTATGTAAAATATTAGTATAAATTATAATTAATTCCATTTTTAAGTGTTGGTTGCCTGTAGGCTGTCTGCTATGTTGATGTTACGTTGATTCAAATTGTTACGTTCGAAAGTACATAACCTACAATAATGCAGTATAATAAATCTAATACCAACAAAAAATCGTGACATTCACAAAACATTGAGTCATACAAATTTACATGTATTGTTAGTGGAAACTTCTAGAAGATATACAAAATTCAATACAACTAATCGAATTGCTTCAGAAATCTAAATATTGCATTATTATATTAAATTATTAATTAGTAATTAACGTACGGTTTCGTAAAAACAAATAATACAATTTGAGGCTAAAAAATATATTGTATTTTGTCTATAGTTTTATTGAAATAACTAAAATGGAAAAAACAGATTTAGTGCACAAGAGTAAAGTGGTTTAATCACTCGTATAATTGAGGCATTCACCGCTACGCGGGTTTTGCGCCCAACTGTTAGACTCGTGATTAAATAATGCACTTTACTCACTTGTACGAACAATAGCTATTTTTCCGTGCAGCAATTATATAGTTTTCGATAATTTTATTGTCTCAAATTTTGTTTTAGATATTTTGTTAGTCCATCTGATACTTTCTCTCTAAATTGTCTTTCTAATTTCTATTATCCAAAAATTGATATTTTTGTGTAACGATTACAAAACATTCAATGGTGGTAGCCTTTACTATGCATTTTAATCAATAAAACAACTTTTTATATATATTATCACGAAAAATAGTCCGGTTTAATAAATATTTTTTGTGATAAGATATATAAAAAGTTGATTACAGAACAGTTTGTGTCTTTGTAGAAATTGCAACCTACAAGTTATTTTAATTTTACCAACTATTTCAAAGTTTGAATTAGAACTAGAAACAAAACCGGCATAAATTATAATTTTTAAGTAGGTACCACAAACCAGTTGAAGTTTGCATAAATATCAAGACCCAACTATTTTTATAAATATTTTAGGTTTTAAACTATGTTTTACAAATCTAAATTGTATTTGCGACTTCAAAATTGCTTATTCTATGCACCAATTAGAAAATGGTCAAAGTCGTTGACAATGTTTTGTCTTAAATTTAATTTTAAAGTTTTGTTTGCCATTCTGTGGCTTATAATTAAATTTTTCTGTCTCTAAATTTTCATGGAACCTTCAAATTTTGCAAAAGCATTTACTTTTGTTTTCCAATTGCAAAACGTTTTTCTACAAATTGTTAGTCATAAATTATTTTTAGATGTGTTGATCAAAATTGAAAAACTTAAACTTTGGTATTGTAGTTTTTAAATTGTTTTTGGAGCTTGAAAGATGCTCAAAATTTTTATTTTTTGGCACCAGTTCAAAACAAATAAAGCAAATCAAAATTGTACGTCCAAATTTTGTAATGTTAATATAATAATGCCGTAAAATGGTAAGCCAGATTACCATTTTGCGGCATTCTTTCCTCAACAATTGCAATTTTTGTGATATTTGAAGCATTTCAAGTGTTCGGACTTATGTTTTTGTTTTAGCAGGTACTTATTTGAAGTTTAAACACATTTTAGAACATGTTTAGATGTCTTGCCAGAAAATTTAAATCTCAAATTAGTTCATTCTACCTTTAAATAATGTGCTGGTCTTAAAAATTGTGTCTTGTATAATTTGTTGATAGCAGCTACAAAAGAATTGCAGTTTAAAAACATTTTAGAGCATGTTTAGATTCTTGCTAAGAAATTTGAAGCTCAAATTCTTTCTGCCTCTAAATACTGTTCTAAATTTTTATTTATTTAAATACGTACACTATTTTTAGCCTGTTTGAAAAGCTTTAATTCAATCCTTCCTATTTATTTTTCATTTTGAAGCTATTTTGTTGCACATTTTTTTCTTTTTTTTTTTGAGGAAAATATTTCATATCTAAAAATGGTTTCTTCTTTATTATTTTCCGTTTTGAAACAATTTTGAAGAATTTTTAATGCAAGTTTGCAACAAATATTATTTCTGATTTTGATCAAATTTACTAAAATTGTGATTTATTGCAAGAAATTTGTAGAAAGCAATTTTGACATTATTGGGTTACGGGGAGGCTCAACACCTTCCACGGGCGCTTCATACCCTTGTTACGGCACTGTACTTGTGATACATTTTTTAAACAAGAAAAATGAGACCTACTCCAAACAAAACAAAAATATAAAAAATAGCAGTTGACTCATAAAATAACATTTACTCAACAAACAATAACTTTTAAAAATAGATGCCGGAAAATTAAATTTCCCTTAATTTTATGTATCATATAAAAAATGGTAAAAAGTTCAAAGAAAAAAGGAATACAATATATAGAACAGAAAGTTTAATACTTACTAGAATTAGTTTAAACATGCTAAATGGGGGTTATAATAAAACACTTCGCAAAGATTAAATTTTAATTTAAAGCATTTTGTTTTTTATGATCGACTAAGACAAAACATCAGTAAAATCATTCACAAAAAGTATCTAGTTCTGAATAGCAAACTTTTTGCTCTTAAAGCACAGTAATAAAACGCTTCTAATAAAAAATATTTTGAGTAGAAAAATGACGTCCATCAAATTGTACTGGAATGGAATGTGATACTGTTTTTAAATGTTTTATGTTCATATGTATTAACTAAATGTCTAATGACATGTTTTTGTAGTAATAAACCTAATTATTAAATGTACTGAATGTGGTGTTGGGTATGCCCAAAACGTATACAATAATAATTGATTAAATATATTTAATAATCCCATTGAGCAGCTTTTATTTTAAATTCCATTCCCAATTATTTATGCTTATTAAAAGCCAAAATAAATAAATACTCGCCAATAATAACCGGCAAACAGCTGAAACTCTTATCGATGAGGCTAATTACATAATAAATCTTTAGATGACATTTTATCAAAACTAAAAAAATCTAAATTTACCAAAAACCCACCAATTAGTCAATCAGTCCATAAATCCGCTATTAAATTAATTCAACAGAAAATAAAGGACAATGATCTCACTTTTGCAAAGACGGACAAACCTAACGAAAAGGTCATTCTTCAAAAAACCAATATTATTCAAAAATTTAAGATTTTATGAAAAAGGATAATAAGTCTTACATTAATACGTTCGGATCCAACAAAAAAAATCAAAAACAATTGAGGTAGCCATTTAAAAAAATCAATTTTTTGTTTCGAGGATAGTCTAGTATTATTTAAATTAATAGTAATCCCCTCAAAATTATACGGTTTAGTAAAAAATCACCAACAGGATGTCCCTATACGACCAGCAGTTGCATACATTAATAGTCCCAACCATAAGCTAGAGATAATTATTTTAATTAATTAATCGAAAAACATACAAGAGCGTTTCCAATTCACAAGAACTAGCCAATAAAACTAAAAAGTCGCGATTCAATAAATGTTTGTAATGGAATATAAAAAGCTGTTGAATTTTTTTATAATGTAGTATCACATAGTAAAACTTATTAACAATTATTGACTCAATAAAAAATAAAGACAAATAAAAAAATCGATGAAAAACAAAAAAATAAATAAATGAAATAAACAAATGGGAATAAATAAGCGCAAAATAACCGAAAGTAAGAAGTTAAATCAAAACTAAATATTCGTTTAAGTAAATTAACATTTTTTCTTGTTAAATGAAAAATGGTTTTTGCGTTTGCAATGCTTGTCAACTCTATTTCACAAGCATCACTTGTGTGGCACTGAAATTTCATTTGTTTGGTATAATATTGTTTTGAGTTTTTTCCAATAATATAAACAATTGTACAAATTAAATAAATATATTTTAATTGACAAATATAAAGTGTTTGTCATTTGAAGTTTATCAAACATTCTATGTATGGTTCCATAGACAAAAAATACCAAGTCATCATACACGTGCTTCCTGTTTACTTGAAGTGCAAATAACCTACAATTACTTTATATATGTTCTGTAATTACAATTTTAACATTTAATTTTACAATAAACATGTAATACCGTTTTTCTGTAATTAAACACCGATCATTAGGAAATTTTATTTCGTCAACAGCTTATAATGATGGTTTTTAATTTGTAAATTTTAATAATAAAACAAAATAAAAATAACAATAGTCGTTTAGTATGGCGCGAACATTGAAGGTTGCGTTGAAAGAATTATTATTTTTTGACTGAACGGAATATATCATCCCATAATTATTTATTATTTTATTATATAAAAAGTTCTTTATATGTAAAAATTTCAAGTTAATAGCAAAAAATAGAAAAATATTTAAAAAATAATTAGTTTTTATGAATTCATAAAATATGCAGCAGTTTGTAATTTCTGGCACAATTTTTGTTTAATTATTTAAGTTTTATTAATTATAGAAATAATAATATTCAGTTTTACAATAATATTGTCTGAATTAATCAAAAACATCCTGTTTCTGTGGGAAATGTGGGAAACCACAAAAATCTACCGGAAATTTTGCAGTATACATTTTATTATTATACTCCGTCAACCTCCATTAGAATGATTTTAAGTTCTAATACTTCTTTATTTCCTCAATTTAAACATAAAAAAAACATTTCGATACTTTTTCTACGCTTCCATTGCAGCAATAAGTGTGATAACATTCAACCCACCATAAAAATGAAATATACCGGGTGACAACTGAAACAGGTATTTTCTATTTATGAATATTTTGTAATTAAATTTTTACGAGTTAAAATACATCAGAAGATCCTACTTTTCTGCTAAAATTTTCTAAAATATTGTTTTCGGTTTAACCGGAAATAACATTAATTTGGTTATTTTAATGGAACATCCAGTATATTCTTGCTATTTTGGATTTGTTAGTAGATTTTACGTATAAATCCAAATTTTCAGAAGTTTTGGTAACACACAAAAAAATGTAAAAGAACTTTAAAAATAAATGTATAGCAATGGGAATAATTTGCCACATTATTCAAAATTGAGTGAAATACGGGCTTTTATAAATGGCATAATTAGTATTTAGGTTGTAACTTATTTTTTTCAAATACAACTCCCTTAGTACCATGGTATTAATTTTTTTTGCTAGCAAAATTACTTGTTTTCAACAAGTATTAAAAAACTTATAATTTTATTGTGACATAAGAAAATGTTAAAAAATGAGTGTATGTTACCAAAACCGCTGAAATTCGGTATTTATATGTAAAATGGACTAACAAATAAACATTTGCAAAAATATACCGGGTGTTCCATTTAAAATTACAAAATTGGTGTTATTTTTGGTTAAACCGGAAATAATATTTTTAAAATTTTTAGCAGATATGATATGAACCCAAACAAAAAATCATAAGAAAATATTCGTAAGTAAAAAACATATGGGCCCAGGTACGGGCACCCGGTATATTAAACGTGGCATTTGTGTTTTTTTTTAATTTGAAAAGAAAAATAATAATTTCGAATTAAATCTAGACTGTAAGATGCATCTTTAACTTATTTGAAAGTTTAGCATTGTCATAGAGCAACAATATATACAAGTTTGGTGAGTTTTCGACGTCTTTTCATTTTCTGACACATATACAATTTATAGAAATATTAGCATTAAAGTAATTTTTATTTGTAATAAAAATAATGTTATTTGCATTAAATAAAATAAAAATCACAGAGCAATATTTCTGCTATAAATTGCAGTGTTTTTTTAATTTAGTTTCTGACGCATATGGCAATATAGGATATTTATTTTTCAAAATATATCAGAGTGACGTCTTTTTGACGCAATTTTTATTTTGTGTAAAGGACGTCGTATGATAAATTTTGTATTAAATGTATAATAGATGTCATATTACGACATAGATCTGTAAGATCTGATTTGTCCATTACTGAGCTGTCAAACTGCTAACAATTTTTTATTTAAATCATTCTCCATTTAAATGACTTGATTTTAAATCATTTTTTATTAACTATGAATTACGGTTTCTTGATTTAACCTATAGTATTACAAAATTTAAATCAAATAAATTGTTCTCATTCAAATAAATTTATTTTAAATCAAATAAATATGATCTAAATCAAATAAAACTGATTAAAATCAAATCAAATGTCCACTTTTTCACATATGACTTTTTTGTTATTATTGATGATTTTTGTAAATGCATTATTTAACGTCGGTCTATATCAGCTTTTGCCGCTGATGAAAATGAATTGGATTCTTTAATGTCGGCGCGAGATCTAGACAGTACACGGACCAACATTTTTTCTTCCAATTCGAAAGATGAGCAGCAGTCACCATTACTTGTTCAATAAGTCACTTAACTAACTATATGATTGATTTAACTCTTTACTAATCAAACGTCACAAGAGAATGATAGGTAGTTAACAAATAATCATAAATAAAAATTTACAAATAGACCAAAATTAAAATATACAGGCTAAATCATTTAACCGGGAATTTTAGTACAGAAAAAAATTTCAAAAAAAAATGTAATGATTTTTAGAATCGTATCGTATAAAATTTTCTTCACACCGCCCCCCAGACGGTGGAAATGAGGGTCAAGTTTTGCAGATTTAGATTCTACGGAAAAAATAAACAACTTTTGTATGTATTACGTATTTTCCCCTAGAATCAGAATCTGCAATAAAGAATTTAGGTTATCTTAAAATAAAAAACTGACAAGGGGGTGGGGGAAGGGCTTTAAAATCTTAGATAATCACAATTTTTATTGCAGATTTCTACACTTTTCTGGTTGAGTGTTAGTAATAAATTCAAAAGTTGTTTTTTTTAACCCAAATTTGCAGTAAAAATAGGGTAGGGGTACGTATTTAAGATTTTAAAGTTACCCTATCCCCCACAACACGCAAGGTAAAGAAAATTTAATAGGATCGGATATCCCCCTCAAAACCATTACAATTTTGTTCAAAACTTCAAACGAGATATTACAAAATTTCCAAGTTAAATGATTCACGTATAGGCAAAAATAGAAAATTAAACAAAAAATACACAAAGGATTAATAAAAATTTACAAATCGAATGATATATAGTCGACTTAATGCAGGAAAATACAAAATAAATTAGAAATTAGAAAAACGAAACAAACAAAAAATAAATGCAAAATAAACAAATA
Organism: Tachinus sp. AB-2021; assembly: GCA_030264575.1. Classification (NCBI taxonomy): domain Eukaryota; kingdom Metazoa; phylum Arthropoda; class Insecta; order Coleoptera; family Staphylinidae; genus Tachinus; species Tachinus sp. AB-2021. Next base: position 32,080 of record JARJEC010074200.1, on the reverse strand, counting down.
TGACAAATTTGACGTAAAAATAAAAACAACAAATACAAATTTAAAAAAAAGAAAATAAGGAAAAAAAACTAAAAATAACAACAATAAAGATAAAACCAAAACAAATAATTGCAAAAAATGAAGGTAAAATTAACAAAAATAACAAATTAAAGAGAAAATAATGAAAGGAAAAGAAAAAAAGAATTTAAAAAAATAACAAAGTATAAACAAAAACTAAAGAAATATATTAGATTAAATAAAAAAATAAAAAAGAAACTAAGTAAATGAAAAATTAAACAAATTACAAATGAAAGAAAGCACAAATAAAAAATAAATTTAAAATCAGCAGAAAACTGTAATCAAACATAGCCAAGAATAAAAATTTAACAAAAATTAAGCAAAGAATAAACTAAAAAACAAGCAAAACGAGTAATAGTTTGATAAAAATAACAAAATAAATAAACCAAATAAAAAACAGTCAAAATTTGCAAAAAAACACAAAAATAAATAATGAATTGGCAGTAAAAAGTTTTGTTATCTTTATTGTTGTTATTCTTAGTTTTCTTTTGCTTATTTTATTTTTTTTTTAATTAATTTTAATTTGTTGTTTTTATTTATTATATTACGTGCAATCAATCAAAGGTTAGACGAAAATTAAACAAAATTGAAGCAAAAAAATATATAAGCAAAATAACGAGATAGGTAAAAATGACAAAATAAATAAACTAAATGGAGGATAGTCAAAATTCGACCAAAAATAAACAAACAAAAAATAAATAAAGACAGAATCAGCAGAAAAAGTAAATTAAATAAAGTCTGGAATAGAATTAAACAAAAATTAAGCAAAAGATAAACAAAAAACAAGCAAAATGACTAGACAAAAATAACAAAATAAATAAACTAAATGAAAAATAGTCTAAATTCGGCAAAAAAACTTACAAAACAAAAAATAATTAATAATTGGTAGAAAAAAACAAATTAAACAACAATACAAATTAAACATAAATTAAGCGGAAAATAAACAAAAACGCCGAACTTAAGGGTATACTATCAATTTAAAGAACTGAAAACTTTTTCTCATCCCACCTCCTTTCGATTTCATGTCCACTGCTCTACCATTTGAGCAACGGCGGTATCTCAAGGTGAATTATTAAAACATTTATTTCAAATGGAGTAATGGCGTAGTAATTATTTAATTATTATAATATTCTAATTTCAACTCAATTCAAGGCTTCATTTAAAAAATTGGTGGAGCAGTCGACATGAAATCCAAAGGTTATGGGTTCGATCCCCACCCGAGAGGAATTTTTGAAACATTTATTTCAAATGGAGTAATGACGTAGGAATTATTTAATAATTACAATATCCTAATTTCAACTTAGACTCCATTTAAAAATTGAAATTGTAAATAATTATTATTTTTAAATGTTCGTATTAAATAAATTGATTTCCTTCCGGTATTACATTCAAGTAAACTAGATATATCAAAATACCTGTGACAATACAAGCAATTGTTGTTTTACAAACCCATTCTGGACAAGTTATGAATGAATTCTGAATTATTTGTGTTCGTAGAAATCGAATCAGTTCAAAACAAATTCTGATCGTACTGCCTGTTCACAGGCAGAAAACAAATTGATTGTGTTGGAACAACGAACTTTTAATTCAAATTTAGTCAATTGTACTGTACTAGTTCGGAACTAGTCTACGTTCTAGAGCTTCTTGGAACATACCTATTATGTAAAAAACTATTGCTTGAATATCTGGCAACAATGTTTATTTAAAATATAAGTGCACACAGAACAAAATTCGGGCCGACCTTATTACTTCACTAATTGAGATGGTCCATCAGCAAAGTTATTGAATAGCTATCAGCCACAACTACAATTTGTAACTAAACTGACTTATTCTGCCGAATACAAAAGAATATAGAAGTGCTATAAGAACCTTGCTACATAGCACACACATCTAGTTTATTTGGTCTTGAAGCTAATATCAACAAAATTTGGGTATTCTCAGTAAATCATCATTGAATAACCAGTAAGCAATAAACTTGCAACAAACTACCTTTATATTTTAGTTAGATATAGTTAATTTAAAGCCAAAATTAGTAATGTATTCATGAAACAAATTTGGTCAAACCAATAAATGATAAATTTATTGTTTTTAAAATATGTCCATTATTTTAAACAACCCTGTATAAAATATTTAAATATATCCATTATTTCGAACAAGCCTGTATCAAATATCAAAATATGTTAATTATTTTTAACAACGCAGTATAAAATATCCATTATTTTGAATAACTCTCTATAAAATTTAGCAAATCAAAAGTTTTTTGCAATAAATTTATCAAATATCTTCGTGATTGTATCATCATAGACATAATTTTTAGTAAAACAAATGACGTCTCTATATTTTGTGTCTTTTTATGACGCCATTCATCAAACTAAATTATTTGCGACGCGTCCGTTATTAGGCTCTGCCGTTACAATCCTTTGCACATAATTCAGACGTTTTCACAAATCAACCCAACCCATTTTCGGTCGGGATGGCGTTGAGATTAAGTGTGGTGACAATATTGTTGTTGTTAGTTAGTTTAGATCATTTGCATTTGCTCACTGCCTGTAGCCCCTCCAACAAAGTTTCAGATTACAGTTTCTTTTTTCAGGATTACTACCTCGCTATAAAAGTTTCACTGCAAAACTTATTATTTTTTAAAGACCTAAATATCCTCAAACAAAACTTATTCGTGTATTTAATTACCCCTTTGGTTAAAACTAACAGTTCAGTCAATATAATTTTATTTTAAATAAAAATTATATAAAATACATTCAGTAAAATAACAATTAAAAAAAATACATTTATTTAACATCAACATCAAAGATAAAATATGAAGATCAATATATTATCATTAACAAATATAAATAAATTATTCAGTCTTTTTTGTATCTGTTTCAACTAGCTTCATAATTACATCCTCGTCAAAATTAAACTTTCTCATGTCAATGCTTATTTTCATACATTGTTTAAGAATATTGCCTGTGGAATTGTCGTTAAGTTGTAGTTCTTGATTATTCTCAACTGGTTTATCAACCAAATCATCACCGGACTCTATATCCATATCAACTAGTTCATAATTCGTATCATCAGTTGAGTCCATATGATTTGAATCAGTAAGTGAATCTGAAAGATTTGGATCAATACGATTATCTGTAAGATTTGCATTAGCAACTGTATCTATAAAATTTGGATCACATTCCTGTTTCCTGGGGCAACATAGACACATTGGTAAATCACAAAGCAATTCTGGTTCAGTTTTGCTATCAGAAATGGTAGCTTCTGTTAACTGAATTTGTGGATCAACTTTTTCTTCAATAATAGTTGCTTGTTTATAAGATCGTATATCTTCAATAATCTCAGACGGCTGATGGTTCAAAAGACTTAGGCGAGCATCTTCGTATGTAATAACTCGATTAGCTTTCAGCTCAAATATATTGATTTTTCCGTGAACATATCTCGCATCCATAGGAAACACTTCCAATTTAATAAGTTGTACTTCTTCATCTTCGCTAACAGTTTCTTCCCCTTTGATGACTTCATTCATTGCTACTCGGATATTCGCCAATGTTTTATTCTCACCACTTTGCAGCAACTGGTCAAATTTTGCATTTCGCCTCATATTTCTCTCTAATCTTTTCTTGAATATTTCCTCTTTTTTCTTTTTTTCCTCATCAGTCAAATAAGGAATGATTTTTAAAAATTCCTGAACATTTTCATTGCCAGGTCGGAAATTCTCAATCGAACATTCATTATAAATATAACAGCCGCTTACAACTTCTTTTCTTCTATAATAGCATCGCTGGTAATCGACTTCGTTTATACACAGCATATTTAAAATCTTAACTTTATTTTCCGTTTCGAATTCTGGTAACCATTTCATGTTTATTAGATGTTCATTCGTGCAATTTATTACTGATCTACGAGTAAATCGCCTAGGTAATGTGGGTGTTGCTTTGCTAGGTCCGGCAACGGCAGCTTCATCGTCAATGTTTGTAATCATCGTAATATTTTGTTTTTAGAAAATCTGTAATAATTATTATATTTATTAAGCAACAAAATTAATTTTTAAAATTCAAGTATTTTAAACATTTTATTGGTGCAGGCAGGGAATTGATCAAACAAATTAATAATCGTTAAATTTTCGTTATGTTAAAAAACAATCTGGCTTCCGCTTTTTAAATTTAAATTACATAAGCATGTTGCCGGATAGGTGCATCAAGAGGAAAAACTTTTTTATTTTGGGTTTGTCAAAATTTTTTATTCTTTATGTAAGTTTTTGCTAGGTTTTAAAATAACCTCAGGATTAATTTCGATGTTTTATAATAGGTGCAAAATAGGGCCATCAGGACCGTAGTGTAGGGACGCTTCACGAACCACGTCAGGAAAAAAAAAAGTAATAAAGAATACTCCGACAAATAAAAACATAAAATTTTAAAAAAATATATATATTTTAATAAAAAAATGCACATTGACAAACAAAAAAATTAAAATTTTATTTAAAATATATCACCAACCACCTCCTTCACACTTAATTATTCCGAAAATTGAGTCTCTCAGCTAATGCACGCCTCTTATATTGGGACTGTTAATATTTGCCATTACTAAAAATAATTTATCATGCAAAACAGCAAATGCAACTGTCGGCTGTTATTCTCTTTTGGGTAAGTTTGCAAAATGTTAACGCTTCAATAAAAATGTATGCTGTTCAATGTTATGGTACAGGTGATATATCAGAAAGAACTGCGATAGAAAAATTTCATGATAAATACCCCGATGTTGTTGTTCCACGTGGTGCCATATTACGAGTAGTAAAACAATTTGAAAAAACAGAAAATATCTTGCCTAGAAAACGGGTTAAAAAGACATTCGACAATGCAAGCACAATATTAGCTTTGGATTTTTAAAATATCTCCACAAAAGTTATTATTTTAAATATGAGAGCATCATATCATAGTCGTATTAATGCTGCCATTAAAATAAAACCATATAAGCCAGAGTTTCGAGATACACTGGAAGGTGGCGATAACTTTAAACGGTTAGATTTTTATCTTTAGATGGAATACAGAATTACAATAGGTCAAAATTTTCATAAAAATATTATATTCTCCGATAAGTGTACCTTTTCTATAAATAGACATATATAGTCTCAAAATTGTCGTCATTGGAGTGATGTTAATCCACACTTCACTTATTTGGGGATACGTTAAACAATAAGTTTATGGTGAGCCTTTGCCAAACGATGAGAATGTTTTAAAAACCCATTGAACACACGCCATTCAAAACATTACATCACGAATGATACACAATAATTTCACTTACGACTGGAATTATGTGCAATAAAAAATGGTGGTGGTGTTGAATAAAATTTTGATTTTTTTTGTTCTTGTTGATGTGTTGAAGCAAGCATTTTTTATTAATATTAAAATATAAACTATTTTGTTTTAATTTTAAGTTTTTACTTGTCGTTGGAGTATGCTTTATTGTAAAACATCGAAATTAATTCTACAGTTATTTTAAAACCAAGCAAAAACTTTTATAAAGAATAAAACTTTTTGAAAAATCAAAAATAATAAAGTTTTTCCTCTTGTTGCACCTATCCGGCAACACACTGTATATAGAATTTAAGTTTCGGCAAACTATATTTTATGTAATTAATAATTGTTGTAGAGATGCAAATTATTTTTTCATATAAAATGACGTTTTATAAAACGGAACCTTCTCACCTTATATTAAACAAAGGTGATTTCGTATCGACCACCAGGGGGTGGACAATGTGAAAAATGCCATATTCACCTTTAACGCGTTAACTGCGTTACATATCCCTGACATACTGAATGCAGTTTTACAATATAGCATATACAGTATCCCGGCAATATGTACAAATCATTCTTTTTACGCCCCGCAGCCAATGTATTAAACCGATTTAGTATACATGTACGTTGTTGGGTCGCAATATTTATTTATTTATGAGCTGGGCAGGTCTCATATTTTCCACAAAAAACTTTTTCAACAATCGACCACCAATATATAAATTAAACTAGCAACGATGAAATTGAATAAAAAACTATAAAATTATTGATACTAACAATATGTTATATATTTCGTCTAGTTCAAGTTCGGAAAGGTGAAAAGACTACGTATTATATGAAATGATTATGTATTTTGTATATCACGGCAGCAACCATTAAGCTATATTTCATATTCAGAAACCAGATTGTCTTTATTCATTATATAACATTACCCAGACGGATTGGACATATGAAAAATTCCACACGGGCCGTTATGACCGTATATATGTGGACCACAATATTTTTATTTGTCGACTGTACTGATTACATTTTTTCCACACAAAAGTTTTTCCACCAGTCCGCCTTGCCTAGGGGTAATGAGCGTAGATCTTTTTCCTTCTAATAAAAATGAAAAAAAAAACAACTAGTTGTATAGTGGAAGATTGCAAATCGCACCTCCTCGGCTTGACATATTGCAAGGTACACTGACAATAGGTAGATATCTCAAAACATGTATCAGTATCACATGCCGATGATGATGCCTTGGTAGTAGAATTATATTCTTACATTACAAATTAATGTTATTGTTAACAATTTAAATTTATTCATTTTAATTGCTTTCAATTAACTAAAAGTAATATTGTATATCATGAGAATCATATATTAAGCTTTATATATTTTCAGGTTTATGTTAGATATATACAATTCAACTGTTAAAATAGTTCTTAATTATAATATATAATTAACAGTTTACTTACCTTTTAATTATAATCTCTAATTGAAATTGAAAATTAAAATTATTTGGCCGATCCGAATAAACTGGCGACTATATAACAATAAATGAAACAACTCGGACAACATAACAACTTTTTAAAACCGATTTTCCGGGCGACTCGATTTCCGGTATTAAAGCGCGTGATGCGTGCGCAACTGTTGCGAGAATTACAAAATGAACATTCCCAAATTCCAAAAATACTATATTTTGTAAATAAAAATTTACTAGAATACAAATTTAACAGTTGGGCTCTTGATGTTTACACCATATTTTATAAACTTAACCTTTATTTATTGCACCTTTAATAAAATATCTATAACTGAGTAGAGACGCCATCTATTGGGAATTTTCAATACTATTACATTATTGCCTTTATTTATTCAGCTATGCATTTCCTACCCAATTAAAGCCTGAAACGGGGCTGGGAAATGTTTTGTCGTTTAACAAATTAAAGAAATTTGCACATAATTACATAGTTTAGGTTATAATGATAGTGTGTAATAAAAATATATACAGATGGCGCTGATAAAACGAATAAAATAGTAATTTTCAAAATAAAAAACTAAATCCAGATATTGGGGTCAGCAACAATTATTCAAAAACGCTATTATATTTTTTTAGTAAAATTTTTCTCAATAATTTAATGAAATTAATAAAAATAAAATATTAAAAACGCCGACGTGGCATGTTCTGTACTGCCGATTGAAAATGAAACAAAAGTTAAGCAACGATAAGCACGGTCAGAAATTTGATGAGTAGAAACTGCAATCACATGCAAATAATTTTATCCTGAGTGCACCCATCCAAGTTCTGACCATGCAAATATTATATAACGACAGTCTTTTTTACCCGTTTTTAACGTCGTGATAGTTGGTTATTAACAAAAACAATGTTGGAAAGGGAGGCCCAATCGGCTCACCGGGTGCGCCCCTGGATTGGTAGCACATCCTTAGGAAAAAATAATGATGCTCTAGTTATCGGAAGCAAATTTCTAGAATAACAAGCTTTAATTGAACACACCTTCATAATCACGGCTGAAGCACCTCGCGGTCGATGGCCAGTTGAGTAAAACCCAACAAACTACTAAAATATTCAAAATACACAAGAGAAATGATACGAAAACATATGAACATTTTTCAATTGAATTTCGAATCAATAGTATGAAGTAAAAAATAAAAAAAGAAAAAAGAAGAATTAAAAAAAACAGAAAATAAATATAAAATATTTTATGATAAAATAAACTAGGCAAAAACCAAAGAAACAGAAAAATAATTTAAAGAAAATGAATAAAAACTAATCAAAAAAATTATTGAATTTAACGAAAAATCAAATTTAATGAAAAATAAATAAAAAACAATCAAAATAAACAAAGAATAAATAAAACTTAACAAAACAGAATCAAAAACAACCGAAAACAATCAAATTCAAGAAAAAATAATTCGAAAATATAACAAATAAATTTTAAAATGAATTTAAAAATTAATGAAAATCAAACAAAATAACAACAAATATAACAAAAAAATTTATAAAAGAACAAATAAAAATGAACAAAAACTAACACAAAAAATAATTTAATTCAACAATGAAAAATAGTAAATTAAAATATAAATGAACGACGAAATAATCGAAAAATAAAATTTAACAAAAAATAGAAAAACAGAAAATAAACGAGATAAACAAAAAAATCACAAATACACAAAAATAATGAAATTATAACAGAAAATGTAGAAAAATGAGAAAAAAACAATTAATTAAACGAAGAATAATTCAAAAAATAAAAATTGAGAAGGAATTTAAAAAAAATAAAAAAGTAAATAAAAAACTACAAAAAATACTAAAAATAGAGGAAAAATACGGAAAAAGAAAATAAACGAAATAAACAAACAACAATTGCAAACACACAAAAATAATAAAATAATCACACGACAAACAGAATACGTGCAAAAATGACAAAAAATAATGAATTAAGCAGAGAATAAAGAAAATACAAAAATTGGAGAAAAATAAACAAAAACAAAGAAAGAAAATAATAAATAAATAAAAAACAAAAATAACGAAAATATTAACTAAAATACACAAATTAAGCTCAGAATTAACAAAAAATAAATCAAGAAACAATAAAAAATAATCAATTAAACAAAAGATAAATAAGCAATAACAAAATGAATGAAAAAATAAGCAAAAGTATAAGAACACAGTAAAGTAATAAATAAAAAGCACAAAAAATATACGAATTAAAGGGAAATTAAAGATAATTAAAAACACACAAAAATAATGAAATAATTAAACAACATAGTCAAACAACAAAATAAAGAATTAATCAAAAAAAATAAATATAAAAAAGAAAATAAAATATTGTAATTATTACAGAATTACCATGCCATTGCTCCATGTTGAGTAATAGTGTGGTAAACAAAAAATGTACAAAAATAACAAAGAAAATAAAATTAAAGAAACAAATAATCAAAACATAGATAAACAAATAATAAACAAAATATAAACTATAAGAGAAATTTAAAAGAATAAATAAAAATTGACGAAAAACGAACAGAAAAGAAATGAAACAAAAAATTAAAAGCAATTAAAAAACAATTAGATGAGACCAAAAATAATAAAACAAAAACGATAAATGTATAAGCAAACAAAAAAAAATAACAATTAATGAATTACGTACAAAATCAACAATACTACAAAAAAATTGGAAAAACAAACAAAAAAACTAACGAAAAACGTTAAATTAAACAAAAAAATAAAGAAAACTGATAAAATTACAAACAGAAAGATTGAATTAAACAAAAAATAAAAAAAATACATGAAGAATTACAAAAACAAACAAAAACATTGCAAAAACAACCTGTCGCCAAAAATGATAAAAAATCCAAAGGTGGTAATTGAAAACGCAAATAAAAACTAAAATCGTACAAAAATAACAAAAAGAAAGTGAATTAAACAAAAAATAAATAAAGTAAATAATAAATTGCAACAAAAATATTTGTAAAACGTATAAAAATGAGAAAAATCGATGATTTAAACAAAAAATAAATTAAAGAAAGATTACAAAAAACAGTAACGGAAAATAAACAAAAAGAAAGAACAGAAAATCTACGCGTTTCAACTTTTTTTTAATTTAAATAAAAAATTTAGAACTTGTTAAATTTTTTTTGTATAAGTGAAGCTACCGCCCCAAATACAATTTTGTATATTTTATACAGGGTTGTTCAAAATAATTCAGATATTTGATAAATTTCTTGCAAAAAAAAGTTGTTCAAAATAATTGACATATTAAGATATTTGATGAATAACTTGCAAAAACTTATAAAAATAAATATAATAAACATATTTAGATATTTTATACACTGTTGTTCAAAATAATGAACATATTTATATACTTCCTGAATGTCTCGCAAAAATTTGTTTAAAATAATTAACAAATTTAAATATTTTATACAGGCTTGTTCAAAATAATGTACATATTTAGATATTTGATAAATTTCTTGCAAAAACGTCAACATTTTATATAGTTGTTCAAAGTGGTGAACATAATTAGACATTTCATAAATTTCTTGCAAAAATGTCAAATCTTATACAGAATTGTTCAAATTTAAATATTTGATAAATTTTTTGGAAATATTTCAGATTTTATATAAAGTTGTTCAAAATAATGAACATATTTAAATTTGTTAAACAGGGTTGTTGAAAATATATATTTAATTAATTGCTTGTATTGTGAGCCAATATTATTTTTTACAGGTGAAATTCCTACTATACGCTTACGAAGATTCACTTCAATAATGTGCTTGTAAAAGGCGATACACAATGTTTGGTTAGTCTGTTAATGTTCTTCAAATTCATTAGTGCACTGCTCGTTGTAGTGATTTTTAGAATAAAGCTCATTCTAGCATTATTTTCTTTTAGCCAAAATGTGATAAGTTTTTCTGAGAAAAACAACTCACCTTCAATTGAAAGTGAGTAGAAAATGATTGAAAAAAATTACAGCAATATAAAACAATGATTCATAAATTAATTTATTATTTCACATAAGTTTCTAGTATTCATATCAATAATCTGAACTGTAGTTATATATTTCACAAAAATTTTGTGTCAACAATTTCAAATTTAACTGTAAAATACACATATATAATTTTTATATAATTTTGTAACTATTTAGACAAATAACAACTTCATTTTAACAGTAGTTACAGTCAGTCTGAATCATTTACACTGACAGGACGACATTTATTGTTTTTTAATCACATCGAAATAATTGCACCATCTTCGAACAACAAACATAAATTTTATTATAAAATATAAATTCTGTGTGAAGAAAAAATATAGAGATCTTAATGTAAGACATGTGATTTAGTACGTATCTATAGAACAATCCAAGCTGTAAATAAAATAATAATAATAATAATAAACACACCTTAAAAGTAAATCCTAAATATCATCGTCAAATGCAGGTATCCGATACCAAGGCACTGAATGGGTCTGCGGAATCTGCCGCCACCAATTCATTAAGGATGATTGTTTAGCCGGCTTCACTAACCTTTAGTGAATTTTTAGGCGATTTAATCATTTAGCTTCGATAGCTATTGTATCACTTGCCACTAATAAATTTGATCATAGAATTTATGAAATTATTAAATCAATTTGTTCATAATTATTTGTTAATTGTAATCCAATACAGTACTAAATTCATTAATTTAGGAATGCACTGAATCTTATAAAATAAACATAAAACAGAACTATATTAAAAATTATTCAACAAACACTATTAACCTCTTTGGCAATAAGGTAAAATGAATTTTAGGCAAATGCAGGTCTACCCAGACTCAAACATGTATCCGATCCAGTCTATATTGCAGGAACATTATTTCTGTCAAAATAAAAATTGGGTTATGCCAAAAGACCTAAGTACAAATAAATGTGATATTGTCCGCATTTCATTTTTAAACTAATATTACGGTGCTTCTAATCAACTGTGATGCATTTAATAAGTTTTAATTAATTTGAGGTTAATTATCGGCAGTCAGTGATACTTTTTTGCGTCTCTTGTTTAATAAGGGGTTGTTGGAGTTGTCAAGCGTTTTTATATGGACTTGGTCATAATCGACGCGCATTGTTGCAAGAGAACGAGTCATTTCTTCCTGCACTTCTGGCCACAATTCCTCACCTTCTTTCAATACTCTATTTGTGTGCAGCGGTGTTTGAGGAACGGCTGTATATTGCTGCAAATACAAATAAATACAAATTTATTCCAAGTTTTCAACAACACTTAACCTAAACTTGCGGTTAAGTATAATGTGCCACAACCTTAAATTATATTAAATATTATACAAGGTGCATCCCAAAAAATTTTATGAAATTAAATTGGTCAAGTTTAAAAAACTTATTGTATTTAAAACCTATTTATCACAGTTAATTAATAATTAATTTTTTAGGGTGCACCCTGTGTTTACTACATCAAACAAAGATATCAAAGTTTGACTTAGACTAGTTAACAATATAATTGCCAACAATTTATTCCAACTTTCCCATAACAACACCTTAACCTAAATCTACGGTTAAGTACCACAACTTTAAATCATTAAATATTAATTATACAAGGTGCATCCTAAAAATTTGAAAAAGTTTAAACAAATTATTGTATTTAGAGATATTTATCACAGTTGATTAATAATATTTAGGGTGCACCATGCATATATAACATCAATCGAAGACATCAAAATTCTGTCAGTGAAGATTATAAAATATACATAAAAATAAACAAAATTAAATTTTCAATAAACTAAAAAACTAAATAAAAAACTAAATATAAAACAAATGTGTGAGCAAAATAATTAAACAATAAACAATAAGGAACAAGATTAAAATAGCATGCCGCACTTTTTACAAATCAGAACTGTTTTCGGAACTGTCAAAAAAGTCTGAATCAACCGTAACATTAGAATCCTGAGAAGTGGTAAAAGAAGTGCTTGCCGAATCAAAATCCACTTCTGATATACGTATATTGTAAAGAGAATAAAGATATTTTCGATTACGGCGAGACCTTTTCAAGCGCCTTCTTGCAGCCTTTTCAGTTATAACTGATATTGTTTTAGCTTGCAAACGTGTCAGTGGTGGATAACTTCTCTAGAAAAATTAGTGTTAGTACTATTATAACTATAACAACATTTCCATCGAATTCTATAGCATAAATATAAACTTGCAACAATGTTAATTGTTAAAAATTTCTAATCAAATCTTATTACAAATAATAAAAATATTTAAATAGAAATTTTCACCTCCACCACATCATGCAATAAGAAAATAAAAACTCACATCTATCCATTTGTTTCTCATTACTTGGTCAATAGTTAAACGTTTATTGGGGTCAATCCTCAGCATTCCGTCTATTAGTTCCTTTGCATCTTTGCTGACATTTTTCCATTCGGGATCTGGGAAAGTGTATTCGCCTGATCTGATGCGACTTTTCATCCCAGGTGAAATGGCCAAGCCATGATTACTATAGAATGGAGGAAATCCACATAATCTGAAAACGAATTTTACTATTTTTAATTTTATTCATCTTTTAATAATTTTTAACTAATTAGCACAATTTATAAGGATTTAATTTTTTTAATTTTAACACCGTTATGTGTATTCAATATATTTTATATTTATTATTATTATTTTACCGGGGCTTCAAAGTGAAACAGAACCAAAAACTTATAAAGAGAAAAACCATTATTTTTCAAGGAATAAAAACCAGAATCAAACCAAAAAAATATCGGTTTAAAACGATTCTGTACATGTTCAAACAGTTGTCATTTTTTCATATGAAAAAGAAAAATTACTCCAAACTGAACAAAAAACCGATAACCGAAAAAACCAAAATATTAGTTGGTTCCAACACGCATTTTATGAACTAATTGGCCAAGTTACAAACGAGTTCTAAATTAATTGGTTCTGGTCTGCAGAAATTAAACCATCACGTTCCAATCCTATTCGGAATAAAAATTCGAGCTTTTAGAACCGGTACAAGCAAACTAATCAGCAAGTGTGATGGATAACGAACTTTTAGTTCAAAATTAGTCAGAGTTGTTTTGAAATACAATACTCCATTCTCAAATTGGCTCAGAACCAGTTGTGAGGCTTCTTGGAACTATCCTATTAGCCCTGATTTTTCCTTATTTAGAATAAGAAATTAGAAAATAATCCAGAGGTATTCTATTATTTAAATTTAAAAACTTACAAAATGTACATTATCACACCAATAGACCAAATATCGCAGCTTTTATCATATTTCTCAGGTCCTAATACTTCTGGCGCTACAAATTTATAGAAAATTAAACGATACTCGTGATAATATAAATGGATTACATACCAACATAATATGGGGTGTAGCATGGGGTATTTAGCATTGAATTGTCAAAGCTTTCTTTGGCAAAACCAAAATCTGTTAGCTTTAATACCCCTAATGGGCCAGGGGTTGTATATAATAGATTCTCCGGCTTTAAGTCTCTATGGGCAATGTTATTATTGTGCAAGTATTTTACTGCACAACAAATATCATTCATCACTTGAGCAGCTTCTGCAAAAATCAAAAAAAACTTTTTATTCGCAGTTCAGTACAAGATTATTTAATTTTAAATACATACAAAATCATTTGCTTGCTTGTCTTCGTAAATTCAAAAAGTTTGTCAACAATGTAAAGAAATAATATTGTTGTATGAGTATCTGACAACAATGTTTATTTGAAATATTAAAAAATAAAGATCATCTATATTTTAACTTTTTTAATATTAGAAATATGGCAACAATGTAATGAAATGAAATTGTCGCTTAGGTATATGGTAACAATGTTTATTTGAAATATTTTTCCAGAAAATTGCTATTAACAAAGGAAAACGTCAATATGCATCCAGCATGTATCTAAATTCAACCGAGTGAATTCATCTATATAACTTTGTTAATAGAAACAAGGCAACAATGTACTGAAATGAAATTGTTGCCCCGAGTGTACGGCAACAAAGTTTATGTGAAATATTTTTCCGGAAAATTGGTATTAACAAAAGAAAGCATCGATTTGCAACCAGCGACTAATTAAATTCAACCGAATGAATTCATCTATATAACTTTGTTAATATTAGAAATATGGCAACAATGTACTGAAATGAAATTGTTGCCCGAGTATGTGGCAACAATGTTTATTCAAAATAGTTTTCCGGAAAATTGCTATTAACATAGAAACTCATTAATTAGCATCCAGCAAGTAATTAAATTTAACTGAATTCATCAATATAATATCGTTAATATCAGAAATATGGCAACAATGTTTTGGAAAATTGCTATTAACAAAAAAAATATGAATTTGCATCCAGAATATAATTACATTCAATTGTATAAATTAATCAATATATGTTCTTTAATAGAAGAAATTTGGCAACAATATATATAAATAAAATGTTGCTCAAGTATCTGGCAGCAATGTTTATAAAAACACCTTTTGCGGCAAAAAGCGCACATGTGCCCTCACCATGTGCAAAGATGTGGCAAGTGCACATTGCGTGCTTATATGTAGTTCTATAGAGGCCGATAGTATGTTGAACGCAAGGGACTAGGCATAAGTCTATTTCAAAATTTTAAACTTTGTTTTGTAATCATAATACGTAAAATGTCTTAGTAAGAAATAAATCAAATATTTTTGTAATTTTGTAAATTAAGTAGAAATGTATACAAATAATACAAATGTGCAAGTGCGCTTTCCTCACATTGCAAAGTGAGTACGTCCGCGCACTGTGGAAGAGTACCGCTTATCACTTCCGCAGCGAAAGTGTTAATAAGGAGTTCATTCGTAATTTCAGAATTATGGCAACAATGTACCGAAATGAAATTGTTGCCAGAGTATCTGCCAATAATGTTTATTTAAAATACGTTTTCAACTTGACAAACTGTTCAACGGAAATTACTCTAAACGTGTTTAATGTTTCAATTTTGAAATATAACGTACAATTTAAGAAAATAAAGAAAAATGGATATTCCCAAAATAGCTCAAAATCTGTAACAAATCAAGAAATAATAAGTGTTTGTCCCATTTGTAGCACAATAACATCAGAGAAAAAATATTGTTCTCATCTTACATTTATAAAAGTCGTATAATGATATTTGTAATTGTTGACTTTTACAAATGTTATTTGATATTATATGATAAGAATTAGTCATTACTTTCAGATAATTACAAGATTGAAATCGGAGTAACATAACTTTGCACAATAATATGCAAAATATCATCTATAAACAACAACAACCTTAGAAAAAATAAAAAATATATTAATTTTAAAAACTTATTAAATTACTATATACCTCGTTCAGTAAAAGCACCTTCTGGGCGATCCTGAATTCGTTGAAAAAGTTCACCACCCTCCATACTAAAACAAAAAACCGTTATCAATATAACATTTTAGATGAAGAACAAAATGCAATCTTACCATTCCATTACAACAAGCAGGCATTTTTTGCTGCTGTAAGTATTTTCATACACATCGATAATATTAACGATCTGTCTACATCCGGTAACCTTCCAATGCAACTCTACCTCCCTACGTGCTTTTAAGCAATCATGCAAAACCTAAAATACATCAAATTTACAACAAAATGGAAAAATACTGCTAATGAATGGAAGATTTTTAGATATTGAGATAACACTAATAAGGAATGTGGGGTTATGTTAATTACCTTCAGTGCAAATTTCTCCCTATTCTTTTTATTAAAGCAAGCCACCACTTTTCCATTAATTCCTAGGCCTAACACGTTGTTCGATATTTCGTAATCTAAATGGATTGGGGTTGTTTTTGGTATACGTTGAGAACCCATTCTAATATATTTAGCCTATCATCGATGTTTATAGTTGTTGGATGTATGGATTTCGATTACTTGTGTAATCCTCTTTTGTACACTTGGAAATTATTTCCAATTAAATCACAGGTAATTATTAGTTTTAACATTAACCAAACTGGCTGACGGACACAAAGATAAAAATGGGCAATCACAGTGGGCAATTCACATCACATCTATGCATCACAGTCACAGTTGTTTTATTGCCAATTCTTTCCCATTGTTACCAACCAAGTAAATTAACACGTCACTCCCCTTTTACATCAACAACCAGTGGCGGCGCGGCGTAAAAGTACATGTGCGTAGTATATGAATTTTACTAAAATTTAATTTAATTTCTGGCCAACTTACTTCAATTCAAAAGTATGTTATTCAGGGGCAGTTATTGACATAGCGCAACTAACTTTTTCAGTCGCAGTCGCATCAGATCAGGCGAATACACTTTCCCAAATCACAGGAAAAGCTCAACTACCATAAGCTGTAGTTACCCAGTTGTATGTAACCAAAGCAAAGTTGAGTGAAGTGTGTCATCAGTACGGTTCACAGAATAGAGCTAGCTCCAGTAATTGCAATTAACCAAAGGTAATTTTTTTCTTGCCAGAAAACGACTATAATGTCAGTTAGTTAGCAATAGAATAAATATTACTTGCTTTATAATAAACTTATATAAAAGAAATTTAATCATACATTAAAGGTAACCTCAAAAATTGTATTGTTTTACAAAAACAAATGCATTGTAATAAAATAAAATTTAATTTTAACACGAAATTCATCATTCAAGCTCTAAAGATCTGAAAATTGCTTACTAATATTTAATAGCAAACATTTACTTAAAATATACTAGATAGTAGTCAATAGTTTTTAATAATTTTAAGAATGATGTTCATTTCACTAGAAATTATAATAAAAGTCTATTTCAACCCTATATTGTAGTAAGTAAGCAAGGTTTAAAATATAATTTTACCGTTTGTTCTCCCTATAAAAATTTTAATATGTATTTAAATGTTTTGTCTCATGTTTTTAACCAACTATATTTTATTAATAGGAATCTATTTTAGTAAGAGATTTTATTATCAAGTTTAATTGCAACAAAGTAATTATCTCAGGTTGTATTAAAGGCTATGGTCACGAACATAGCAGTAGTATTTTCTACTACTACAATATTTCTACAAATATTACTTATAAATTTACATCAGAACTATCTGAAAGAGATAAATCAGATCATAGAGGAATTGAATTTAAAATTCCTATTTTATCAAATTTCAAAAAGTTAATCATGCAGTATATAATATCTATCTCCTATTTGAACCTTGTGGTCGACTAGCTAGCCAAAAAGAAATAACTGCGACACTTATTTGATCATTTTACAAGAGTTTGGAAAAGAAATAATCCTGCGTAAACTTGCAAAATAACACAATAACGTGTGGAAAAGTTGCCAAGGAATGAGTTACACAAGATTATTCCTAACACAAAATAATCAAATGGACTTCCATTTGATTATTTTATACTTATGCAATACTTATTGCATATGAGTCGAATCAAATTGGTTACCGCACACTGTGATATTAAAAAGCACATGCATAGATTACATATACAAAAAGATGGGTTATGCCGCAAATGCTTTGAGACCAAAGAGATTCCACTATGACAGAGTGAACTATGCGCTGCATATGCTAACGCAAGAAGAGCTCAAGACAATTCCTTGGCGAGAGCTCCTGGACTTCCCAGAAGAGTCTAAATGTGTAAGATGTCTGAGGTGCACATTAGAACCACCAGGGCCGTAGTGCAAAGATGCTTAAGAAACCATCTCATTAAAAAAATCTGTTTATTTCATTTTTAACTCCATGAACACGCAGGAATACCACAATATTAATTAAAGCCAAACTATTCTTTTTATTATTAGAAGTAAACAAACAATCACAGTCAATTGGTTCCAAATAGTTTTGCAGTAGTAGACTTATTCAAAATAAAAATAAATCTAGTATGGTAGTTATGTCAAATAGAAGTATAGATGACTTTATAATAAAAACAAAAGTTTATATGCTTGTATTCTATTATTCATTTAATTTGGTCTAAATATATTCTGCTCTGATTAATACATTGATAATAAAATGTATGAAAACCTTGGAGTAATAAGGCTATTACCCACAATCGGATTTTATTGAGTAATGCAAATTATAACTCAAATATTAACATAATCTGAATTTTTTAATTAATTTTTACACGTTTATTGGAAACTCCAGTATACATATATATTTATATATATATACATATATATATATATATATATATATATATATAGGTTATAAGGTTAAAAAAATACTATACTGCTTTCTTATTTGGAGCCATTCCGGTGTCAAACATCAAATATTTGCCCTTCGATAAAACAGCAACAATAGTAGCAGCATGTAAATATAAAGATGATTCATTTTAAATTATTGGCATTAACTTTTTTTTATATCTATAAATTTTTAATCTGACTACGAACAAAATTATGTTAAATATCCATTACATATAAAATATGCATATCTACAACATAACACTGCATAATATATCCAAATACATTGAAACTATGTATGTTGCTGGTCTTGGATAGCGTAGATAGTTTGGAGGCACTGGCCACAAACAACAGAGTACGCCTGGTCTAGACACCAAAAGAATACATTTAAGACCGATCAACTAGCCAAAAAAAACGAGCAACTGTGACATTTATTGGACCAGAACCCACATTCGGGATATCATACGAGATCAGAAAATAAATAAAGGAACACAATAACTTGTGGAAAACTGTTAGGGGATGAATCAAACAAAATTATTCCTAACATAATGAACACAAAATACTCAAAAGGAAGTATCGCTTATGAGTGGAACGAAACTGCGAATGACCACAGGACACTGTGGTCTTAACAAGCAGATGCATACTTTGTGTATACAATAAAATCCACTATGCCGCGAATGCTTGGAGCACAAAGAAACTCCCCAGCATTTGCTATGCGAAAGCCCAAAACATACAACATGCAACGCACCGCTCATTTTGGTATGCATATAATAACCCAAGAAGAGCTAAAAACAATCCCTTCGAAAAATACTCCTGTGTACTTCATTGAATAAACTGTTAAATGTGTAAAACGTCAGAGGTGGACAATAGGACCATCAGCACCGCATTGCAGGTATGCTTGACAAACCACCTCAGCAGAAAAAATGTATATTGCAAACAGAAAACATTATAGCAAAAAATATACTATACGGTTTATTACACAGGGAAAATTTTGCAAAGTTAAATAAGGTTCACCTTTACTTCTCGTAAAAAAACACATTTTGTCACATTCTGAAAGTTTTTTAAATATAATTTATTAAAAAATATACAATAAATATTCTGAGTCTGTTCCGACGCTGCATAGACGTTAATTGCACATTACCTATATGTATGCTTTATTGACTATAGGATAGCATTAGATAAAATGTGGATACTAAAAGAAACTGTCATAGATCTTAAATATCTCAGAAATCTAAGAATTAATAATATTTATCACATCCATAAAGTTAACGCCAAGGTTGGCTTTGAAACAACAGAAAAGGTAGAAAGACAGTGTGTTGTAAAAAAGAATACGTACTTCTCCCCTGCGCTTCAACGAGTACTTTTAGAAGCTTTACAAGTATTGGTCACACGAGTATGAAGACCAGTCAATCAACTGTATAATCTTCAATACCATGAAAATATAAGAAATGTAAATTTTAATGGTTTGGCCATATCTGAAGAAATGAATAAATACTCTTACTCATCCTACAAAGTAAGGTTTACGAAAGAAGTGGTCAGGGGTGAAAAAGAAATTCTTGATTGTACAACTACTGGAATTTTTCATCGGCAGATAAAGTTAAAATAACTATATTGATCAAAATCCGGATCAAATAAACACATGCAAAAAAAGACCAAAACTAATTAGATATTACAATTTTTATAACTTGTAACTTGAATTAAGATAAAAACGAAGAGGCAATGATTACTGCGCACATTTTGAAATTAAAAGTCAACTTTTTACTGAAGAAGCCCGATTCAGACTACGGCAAGTAATTTAGTAGAGTAGCGAGTAGTTTAGCAACTAAACCTATACAAACAAATTTAGTCAAATAGAAAGTAAAATGTATTACTAAATCATTTAGCAGTAAGTAAATAACTTGCCATTTGCTACTATACTATCCTAGTCCAAACGAGCTCTCGGTGCCAACTGCCTCTTTGACAAACAAGCAAGTAGCAAATTTGGGCATTTCTTTGCTTTAAAAATAAGAAAGTACCTATCTGTTCTTTTTGTGCTGTATATTATCACCGTTACTCATGATATTGTTTGTTCCTGTCTGCGTCTTGTTATTGCGCCTTGACTATGGTGAACATAGCAACATGCGTTCTAATACGGCTTAAGATGTTTTACATTAAAAATTAAGAATGGATGTTGCATGCATTTAGTAGTGATTATTTAATCAAGCAATGGTAGATGCAAACTCAACAAAAAAGGGAAGATACAATGCGGCAGATAAGGAAAAGAAATAGTGAGATAACAAACAGCAGAGGACCAAGATGGCGTCAAGTGAGACTTTGATAACCAGAACACCAATGATGGGCGTGAACAGATATTTATGTACCGTGTAAATTAAATTTGCAGAAAGTCAAACTGCTATGATCACGTAGTTATTGCGTGATGTTTGCGTAATTTTGATCGTTTGCAATTATTACAATAAGGTAGTCAAAATATCGTTTATTATTAAAAATATAAATGATGCCGTACTAGAGGTCGGAAATTTTGCTAACTTTCTTTTATACAGGGTGCTTCAGCAGAATCAAATAATTTTTAAACGTATGGTACACATACACATAGAGTAGATGAATGGTGAAAACCGGTACAATGTCACAATTAGAGTTCTTTGTGAGATTATTAAGGAACAAATTCATTTTACGTTTTTGTGATGTGTTTTAGCCGTCTCGTTTTTTTGACCTAACAGCTTGTAATTTCTTTTTTGTGGAGTTTTCTGAAGTTTTGTGTCTATAAAAATAAGCCCTAAACTGTTGCAAGAGAAGATTGATGTTATTTTCCGCATTTACTTAAATAAAATGGCATTATTTAACAACAATTTTAATCTATATATTAATACGTGAAGATATCAATATATTTGTGCTTCTTTTTAAGCACATTGCACTCACGAAGGAGTGTGAGATTTGGCATAGATAGTTAAAGTTCATATGAAGAAAGAGAGCAAAATAATAAAATTTATGGGTTACGTTAGGCTAGGTTGGGTTAGTTTAAGTTATGTGCTGACAATACTCACATTGGTGGTTCTAGACAAGATAAAAAAGAGTACTATGTAGCGTGGTCAACTCCATAGTACTATACTAAGCTCCGGTATGGCACGACTGGATTAAGTTTGCAAACTACACAAACATTCTAGCAAGATCTCAAAATAAAACGGCCATAAGAGTAGCTAGAGCCCATAGAACGACCTCCATTAGAGCGCTATTGGTAATTGCAAGCACAGTCCTCCTGATTACGGGCCGAATACAGTTTCATCGATAGACAGGTAACATGGCCATACGGAATACTACCTAACCAAACGGGAGACGGGTGCTTTTCTAGCTACCTTTTAAGATTCAAAATAAAAAAAGATGACAAGTGCATATACTGTGGCCAATTGTACATTGCAGTGCATATGGTACTAAGCTGCGACCGATGTCATCAATAATGTTAAGAAATGGAGAACGTGGTCAAAACCGAGATCACGCCAGAAAGTATAATCAGCCGTATGCTACAGAGTGACTCAAACTTAAAATGTGTAGCAACAGGAATCCATAACATCTCTCAAATAGATATAAGATATAAAGTAATAGACTTGACTCTAGGGAAGTAATACCGTGATGGTTATCCTTCCAGGGCTCATGTGGACAAGAGAGGAGATTTTAGTCGGTGCGAGTTCCACACTGCCATGACAATGGATATGCATTAGCATTTTCTACTCTCACAAAAATAATTAATTTTGATCGAATTTTGACTACTAGCCGGTTACCAGTCTTAATAAATTTGCAATTTATGCAAAAACAACCAAGTACTGATCCATGCGGTTTCATTAAATCACACTGTAATTACATATCTCAAATTTAACAAAAATATAATTTCAAGGTCCTGTACATAAAATATACAATGTATATTTCGACGACCCTGTATAAACCACTACCCATGTTATGAAGTGCGTATATTATGCATTTAAAGCTAGCTTCACAATTACCAGCACTATAAGATTCCCCTTTCCTCATTTATTTGCTTCCACCTCCTCAATTTGTGGTTACATATTTTGTGATGTTTTGCGAAGTTGTGTTGGCTGCAGTGATCCCAAGTAACGTTTTTTGCAACTATAAATTTAATTTATTTATTATTTGATATCCTTTTCTATGGTTACGTATCCAATCTCATTTGTTTTTGTTTAGGATGTTAATTTGATGCGTTTGTTATAATCACAAGACAAAATGAGATTAATAGCATCAGTCAAGAATGTTTTCTGAAAGCGACAACTATGTAATTCCAGATTAGGTTAAAATTCTAGTGCCAGATCTCCAAAGAATTAAAAGAAAGCAGCACCCATGTGTGAACTAAATAATAGAAGAAGTTTGAATACAGTGGCAGCCACTGATATTCAAACATTGCTTTTGCATTTCTCCAAAAATACATACAAACCTCGGGATGGAGAAGCTTTAGTAAGTTATAATAATCAAACCTATCAGCAAACATAACCTAACATTTTCACACAAAATTTCAGGCAACTGAAGCAATGGATAGATGCTTAAATCTATTCAAATTGGATTATAATATGTTAATTATTGGCAATAGTACTGGGGAATTAAGTAGCCACTACCCTAGTCAGTTACTCATTCTGGAGTATGAGCTGAATCAAAACACACAAACTAATTCATCACAACGCACTACGAACACGATATATGAGAATATATTCGATGACCATAAGCTACGTGATATGATAATTAAAGCTAGATTAGCAAGGTAAATTTATTGATTTTATTTTTTTAAATATTCTAATAATAGCAATTTGTAGATGTAGAGCTAGATTTCCAGTCCCTGTAATACTGTATAAAGGTAAATACATTTGCCGATCGGCGACGTTATCCGGTGGTCCGGAAATATATGGACGGTCCGGATACGATTATCTGTTCAATACTACAGACTCTTGTGATAATGACGATATTGATGGTGAATCACAAAATATAGCTTCGCAATCCGACTGGCAATTATTCGGTAAAGTTAGAAAATCCGATATTAAATTATTACAAGCTCTCAACGTTGGTACAATTGCCGATTTTATGGTAGAAAAGAAGAAAGTCAAGTTTGGAGTGAAGTAAGTGTTTTTATTTTAACAAGCTCTATAAATGTGTTTCAATAATATTCTTATTTCAATTAACGGACAACTCTCAATAACAGGATAATTTTGCTTGCGGTTGCAAACTTTTGTATTTTAGAAAAAAATATTTTTTGTTTTATTAACAAATTTCTATTCTAAGTTTAATTCATACTTTTTTCAATTTTTCCCAAATTGAATTTTGTGTTTTAGAAATAAATAATCTAAACATTAGAATAGTGGGGGATCACTATAATCAAAACTATTGGAACAATATTTTTACATTATATAAATTATTGGTTTAATAGTCTTTATTATTGTGGCTTATCCACCCACGTAGCTGTATAGTAATCAAGCCAAATTGTGTGCGGGTGGGTCTTTATCATCAAAATTATCAGAGACACGTTTTTTACCATTATACATATAATTTATGGGCCCAAAAAAGTTAAAACAATTGGGCAGGTGTGTAAGCCAAAAATATTACAACTATTAGACTAATATATAAATTATTGGTCCAACAGTTTCCATTCTTGTGATCCACCCTGCCAGCTGGTTTTTCTAACACAATTGGTGTCAATATTTAGGTTGTTTTGCCAAACACTTAGGTGTCAATATTTACTGAAACTTTGTTAAATTTTTTATAAAAGCGCACATATGCGCTCAACGGTGCGTCCACTATGTGCGGAGACACGTCTTTGCGCACATGTGTGACCTGCTTGTATATGTAGCCTTATAGCGGCCGGCAGTGAGTGAGTGTGTCCCCGCATTGGGGAAGAGTACCACTTTTTGCTTTGGTAATATTTAACAATATATAAAATAAATCACATTAATATTATATTACAGTGTCACATCTTCGGAAAAAGTCGACAAAGAGAATAGATACTCGGACTTTACCCTTATATCACTGCCATATCCGGGATGCGAATTTTTCAAAGATTACCGTGATAATAACTATGTAGCTCAAGATTTGATATTTGATTGGTCGCAAACGTACGTGGACGCATCAATTTTTATACCTGAAGAACCAATTACAAATCAATTACATATCGATTGGTCCAACTACAAGAAATGGGATTTGGAAACGATAACGAAAAACTACCTTAAGCTACTTCTTAAGTACCTACAGGTATTTTCAATTTTAATTTAAAACCTTGTTGCTGTGATTTTATTAATTTTATTATAGGATGCCAATTCCGGGTTACTCATCCATTGCATCAGTGGATGGGATCGAACTCCATTATTTGTATCGTTAATACGCTTAAGTTTATGGGCTGATGGATTAATACATTGCAATCTTGATGCTCAACAAATTTTATATTTAACTATCGCTTATGACTGGATGTTGTTCGGGCATCATCTACCTGATCGTTTAGGCAAAGGGGAAGAAATTTTCTTTTTTTGCTTCAATATCTTGAAACAACTTACAAGTGACGAATTTAGCGTACAAGGACCTAGGTATGGATGAAGAAATTATTCAATTCAAATATTTTTTCAATCACGTTCATGTTTATCCACAGTTGTGGTGATGATACACACATGTCGGCTTAATTCGCAAAGATCTTAAGTTCAATATGGTCAAAAATAATCTATTGATGCTATCTGGTAAAAAAAATGAATATACCTATCATTTGCTGATATTGTCTTAAGTTACAAAATATTGCAGGTGAACTTAAGTTGTAAAACAGAATATCTTGTAAGTCTCTATTAATACAAAATTATATTAAATAAAAAGTTTTTTATTTTCTCTCAAAAATTAATGATCTGCGAATTAAGCCGATGATGTGTGTAATGAGTAACTTGCTATGAAAATAATAAAAAATTAAATTTGGTGGATTTTCATTTTTTATTATTTTCAGAACAAAAATAAAGATAGAAAATATTGATGAACCCTTTTGCTGCGGTACCGGTTTTCAATAGTTGATTCTTGTGTGCGGCATTCACCAGGTTTTGCGTATCCCTGTCTGATATATTATATTATGATACACATGCGGATTTGTATGTTACAGACGATTACGGTTCCCACAGCAAAAGGGTTAAGAACAATTCCCAATTCCCAAAACACACGTATGTGATGAGTATTGAATGTATTAAATAAATTTTGCATAAATATTTAAAAAATAGTGGGCTATTGATTTATAAAATACACAACTCTTACAAAATGAAATTTGTTAATTTTATTAAAAAAATTTTAGGTATAAAATGCGCCCTCAGCCGGAGAAAGCTGTTAACCGTACAGATTCGGAATCGTTGCTTGATACAATTATGTTTGAAACAGATCGAGGATCAAATATTAGTTTAAATTCAACGTGCTCATCGGTTAGCACTAAATCGCAAGAATTTCCCCCAATGTTTATTCATTGTCCGACTGAAGAAAATGTTGCGTTAGGACACAACGGGTAAGAAATATTTTTAAATAAATTTTGATCAACCTGTTTTTTGTAAGATCGATCACAAAAAAGCAAAATTTTCATTTTAAACAATAGGAATTAAAAAAATATATTTTTAGCAATCCTGTTCTAAATTTAAACGAACCAAGCACTTCCACTGCAAGATCTCCACAATCGAGACGAACATCACCGGTAACCGTTCCCATCACGAAAATACGTTCAAGACAAGAATCGTCATCATCGCATTCTATGGGTAGTTGGCAGGTGATAACGGGAACAGGCTCAATTAGAGAATCCGAATCAGATTCAAATGGATTAAATGCAAAGTAATTATTCATTCATTTTAAATATTTCTATTTCACGTTTTTTATTTTTATTTTAGCAGTACTTTAGATTCCAGTTCACAAGATACGACTACTACAACTGCAGACGAAGACTCATTAATGGCGCTGAGTATTGATGACTACGCTTAGTAAGTTCTTTTAAGTTTTTTTAAATTGAATTTTTTTTATTAAAATTTTGTTTACATAAAAAGTTCTAAATTAATTTAACCCATTGGGTACATTTGACGAGTCATACTTGTCATGTGCATATTGAGGCATATTTACGTCTGACTTGTCATTTAAAGTTTAATGCCCTCGTTTACAATCGAGCAGTGGGCGGTGCAATCTTATGCTGCGTACACACATGCAATATAATGCCGTGACATATCATCTTCGTCATTATGCTGTAACATTAAACCGCAACACGGGATCAAGAAGAGATCCATCGATTGTCGGTTTTCTGCCGTTGGATCATAGAAATGTTGCGGGGTGGTGTTATGTGTGGATGTTCTGTTACTGTGAAATGTTACAAGTGTATGCAGTTATAATATGTTATGTTAAGTCACTATACGTACACAATACTACACGTCGTGATTTGGTGGTAAACACAATTCATGTTTGTTTCGTGCGGTAATTATTTGAATTTGCCTTACACAAATATTTCATATGCAGAAGAAATAATCAACCAAATTGCTAATGAAATAAAATATTTTTACGATTAGATTTTATGCCAATTTGATAATATTTTGAATATAGATACAAAAGATTTTTATATGTAATTTATGTACGTAATAAAGTGAAATCTGTAGTTACTGTTTTAGCTATTTTGAATTGGACATTTACTGATATTTTTATGTTGTTTTGAGTAAAATTATAAATAATAAGGAATACAAAACTATTTTTTATAATCTTTTGTGTTTTTTGATAACATAACATACGTAAGTGTGCAATTCCGATTTAAAATTCATGGCATGAATCTTAGATTTTACTATTCTTTGGATTTCTATGACTTATCAGAAACAAGATAATCAAAATACTATTTTTCAACTAAATGAATTTAACTATATATTCATTTTGTTGTTTTTTTTAATAAAAATATTTTTTATATTTATTATTACTAACACAGTTTTGATATAAATATCATTTTCAATGTTATGTTATTTTGATAACCATGACAAATATCCTTAACCTAAAAATTTTATTGATCAAAAATGTCTGAAGTAGAAAATCATTGTAGAGGAAAAAATTTTGTCAAAATTTAAAATAAGGGTTAGCGGGAAATAAAATTATTCAAATTATCAAAATAACATGACATTGAAAATGATATTTATATTGAACTATATAAGTAGCTAATTAACTTTTTGTATTGTTTCAGTCGTAGGAAGCGCTTGCTAAAAGTACGTGAAATCTTCTTGAACAGCTACCACTCAACAATAGGATTTAAGTTTAATAGTGGCAACGAGTCAAGTATTTCAGGATTACTGGGCAACATTTCTGAAAAATTCGGACTATCAAGTCGTACATAAGAATAGTCCTCTTGTTTGTTACAATATTAATAAATTGTATTTTTGTTATGTACATTTAATATCCTAAATGCTGTTGCAATTTTTAAATTTTATTATTTATATAAATAAAGAAAAGAAATGAGTGCAGCATAATCAAATTGTGTAATTCAACATTATTATAAATTGCGTGAATATTTATGCAATTTCTTAATATTCTATCGATTAGAATGAAACGTATTTTTACCAATTCCACCACATCCGGAGAAAAATATGAATTTGTTTATACTGCCTTCATAACCCTGTCAATTGTGTTCAAATATGCACATAATTTGTGATTAATTGTTGATTTGTTAACTATTATTTTTTTAAGGCGATCTTTAAACGATAAAATTACAATATGAATCCATGCATAAATTAATAGTTCCTAAACATTGTATAAATAATTAAATAAACAGACTGCTGTAGTTTAGGAACGAATGGATTTGTATTGCAGTGCTCAATAAAAAAGATATATTTTTAGTCAATAGTCGGGTCTGTTGTAAGGATTATAAAGTGATGCGTGTTCGGGCTAGAGTGGTGTGATGTCATAATAAATTAAAATCAGAATAGGAAAGTACCCCTATGTGAGGTGTTTTAATGTCTCATATGTGCCTAAAGAGTTACTAGCCTTATTTTTACATATTACATATATCAAATTATGTATTTGTAAATATTTTTTGTTAACTGCATCTAACTGATTTTTTTTCTATGAAAACTTAATGAAGATCATTCTGGAGAGGGATTCAATTAACGATTTATGAATCCTGCTCCATAAATGATTTTCTTTTACTTTAAGAGATAGATGCAGTTTTATTTACAATGGGCTTCCAATGGAGTACCAAAATTTGTTTTGCTTCAATACATTTCGAATGTGCTCGCTCTACTAAGTAGAGTTGTACTTAGTGTGTTACACATTTTAATAAAATATATTTTGCGTTATATTTTATCTTTTCTTTGTTTTTATTTTAGCAGGAATTGTTTGATTTCTGTCTACAGGGTGGCTTTATCATTTTTCGTTTGCAAGATGACGTAATTTTTCGTAATATGCAGATTTCTATAAGGATTCATTTTAAAGTTATCGACACGGAACTATAGTCGTTTTAGCGAGAGGCGAGTACGATTCATCGTCCAAAAACGTCGCAGGTAATGTCATTTGATTCTGTCATATTTATATTAAGCCTGCGATTGAACTTTAAGTTTGGCGAACAAATGGAAATAGTAAGCATATGATCAAGCAATAAGAACGTGCAAAAAGCTAATTTGAATGGTACCAAAATTAGAACTTTTATTACTCGACAATATTAGTGTTGTTCCAACACGCATTTTACGAACTTTTTCTGGATTGATAAGTTATGAATTATTTGATTCGGATCCACAAGAAATCGAATCAGTTCGAAACAAGTTTCGACCCTACTCGCTTTAAAAATCCAAACTTTTAGAACCTGCTCACAAACAACGATCGATTTGACCGTTTCCGAATAATCGGCGGGTGTATTGGAACAACGAACTTTTAGTTCGAAATTAGTCAGAGTTGCGTTGGAACATAAAACTCCGTTCTCAAACAGGTTCGGAGTTTCTTGGAACATCCCCCATTCTGGAGATAGTTGATTTTTTAGTGGAAACTATAATGCATTTCTTAACGAGTGGCGTTTATGAGTTAAACGTGGTTTTTAGTTTGCTTGGCCATTCTACTCTAAATGAAGTAGGGGCGGACTAGTCGTGTAGATAAATTGCAAAATTCCACATATTTCCTAAGACAAATCAGCAAAGTGGCTGACGGACGTATTCTGTTAAATTTTAGAACTGCTAAAATGAAGATACCCCCAAGTAATCAACGTCAAATGCAGTAAACTGTAAATCAAAATCTAAGAAATACAAAAATATGAACAAAAATTTGTAGGTCGGTGCATCACCCAGAAGAGAAAATAACGATATTTAAAAGCCCTTTGACAGTTACAATGTTTTTTCTATTTCAGCCAGCATCCCAAAAGCGTTTATTACTTTTTGATTTTTTCTGCTTTTTTCCACGTGGGTTAGCAATTTTGATAAGATTTTCCTTTTTAAAATACGGTCTAAGACCTAAAGCATGGACCGTACAAAAAACTACGTTTCTCAGCGTACGAGTAGCATTAGTGAGAGTTTTGATATTTTTAAAAAATTTTAATTGATATTGATTTTATCAAAATTATTTTTAGATTTCAATTGATGTATGGATTAATTGAAAACATTATTTTTATCTTGTTCTAATAGATTTTTATTGGCGGTCAAATTTTTTAAGTTATTGGCACTCAATTCATATGCATTGTGAAAAATTATTGGACGGGCAATTATTTCGATAATACATTTGCGCGGCTTTTGTAATATCCAATATCTTATCGCATTAACCGGATGAGGTGGGCTACTGGTAGCATGGCCAACATTTGTTAAATTTTACAATCAGTAAAAATATTTCCTCCCTGGGTAGTAAGAGTGACGAAAATGTTAGGATCGGATGTCCCGGATTAAACGAAGTATATATACTAAAATGCTTAGTTTTTTAAATTAAAATTCGTATACAAATTGCAGATACATCTAAATTATATATCAAAAATATGTTTTTGAATCTTGCCAAAAAAAATATAAAATTTTCATTTAAAAAATATACATAATTTGTTTTTTTACAACGCAACTTTTTACAACAATTAAAATTTTGCAAAAAGTAAAATTGGTTAAGAAAATCTGCAATATTTTAGAACGTCAGTATATTATAATGTAATACTGTACAAAAATGCCAATAAACACCGCAATATGTTAAGAAAATACCGAAATAATTTCTTCTGAAATGTTTATAGTATCAATTCAATGAGAATCTCATAAATCAATTTTAAAATGTATGAGGAGTATTGTAAAATGCCGCAAAATAGTATATAAATGGTCTAAAATGTAAGAACAATCTCAATTTACAACAATTTTGTTGCATTTTTAATTTATTAATCTAACAAAAACAATTCAAAACTTTTCAGATCCTGTAAAACTTTTGTAGTACTTACTATTTTGTTATTTAAATTAGTAATTATCAAAATTTTGCAATTGCCCATAAATTTGGTGGCCCCTCAGTTCCCTAGACGCTAAATCCGCAATTAGCTTAATCAATACGATGGGTTAGTTTCGTTTTACATCAAGATGCATATAAATAATTTATTAATTAAAATTAACACATTTTTTTTAAATATATTCTTTTAAATTGCACCATAATGATTACAATAAATAAAATTTTCTGGACGATTTTTATAAAATCTCAATCAACATCTTCAAAGTTCAATGATACGTTATTTACTGTTTCTTATACCCTGTGCCCCGAGAATAATCGGTTTGATATTTGATATAGCAGCGTTGTGATTATTATCAATATTTATGTTAGTATTGCAATTTCATTGTGGTCGATAAATAAATATATTATTATACATCTTGACATAGTACGCCTGCTCACCATAACGAGGTACTAATCCCTGAGCAGGTGAAGGAATGGAAACACGGGATTGTAAGGTTTGAAACACAAAGGAAACCTATTCCAATCCAATTCGCGACGCATTATGATGATGGGGATGGAGCACGGATCTGGCAGCCGTGGTCACTTTACTACATTTGGAACCGGCCAACCCATTATTGCGCAGCTAAACTAACCTATCTTCTGGGCTCTTCTTCATTTCCGGACCTACCTGCAGCTTGAATTAAAGATGAAGTGCAACATTAGTGC
>JARJEC010074193.1:0-21687 GCA_030264575.1 Tachinus sp. AB-2021 | reverse complement strand
TCAAAAATAAGCAAGTGTACAAAAAACTAAACACGAATAGATATTCACTTATGTCAAGTGAATTAAAATAAATATATTGTTTTATAATATTCCGTTTCATACATTGTAGACTCTAATTATAGCTTCAAAATGTTTACAGTTCTTCTAACTAACACCGATTTAAAATCTAGGCTTTAAATTATATTGATAAGAGATATAAACACAAAGTTATAAAGGTTTGCGAGTTTTGAAGCGTTTAGCCACAGCCACATACTTTGCTCCACACATGGGTCGATGGGTGCCGCGGTAGGTGGATCAACGGGTTTGTCTGTTAATGAGCCGATGGGTAGGTCCATGGGTGGGTGGGTTGGTAAGTTAGCCTACAGGTTGGTCAGTGGGTAGGTCGATGAGTGGGTGGGTGGATTGGTTTGGTGGTGAGTGTATCAATAGGTGGGTGGGTTGGTAGATGAGTGGATCAGTAGGTGGTTGGATTGAAGGGAGGCCGGTGGGTGTGCCGGTGAATGGGTAGACCGGTAGGTGGGTGGATTGGGAATGTATGGATGAGTAAGTTGGTGAGTGTTAAACTGAGTGGGTCGGTCGTACAAGGCACGATGTTTAGCCAACCGACTTTCTCAACCCGACTCTGAGAAATTCAATAATAATTGTAACTGCTTATAAAAAACGATGTCAAATTTATCTTTATATTTTTCTCAACGACCGGTACATCAGCTAGTGAATAGTATAACTTTAATAAAATCATTGGAGTTTACACAGCCAAGCTTGTTAAAATAAATGACTCAATTTAATTTTAATTATCTATATTTGAGAAATTATTTAAAAATAATGAATTGCAGTTTAAAATGTATTAGTAGCTCATTTGCACTTACTTATTTGATAATAAGCAATATGGTATTACACAAATGTTATTTGTAATTTACATTTTTTAAATTTTAAATTCAAAATTTAAATAAAATTTACTTTATTGATTTGAAATAATTTTCATAAAAAAAATTATTTTAGAACTAGAGCAATGACAAAGAAACTATTTAACTTCATAAATAAAATTGTTCTACAAGCTGACATCTGAGTAGTTGTGGACCCGTCTGTGATTGGTAAGATATTATTCTGCAAATTTTGTAAAACAATAATCTCTTATCATTTACACTTTAGAGGCCGTTTTATATTAGCACCAGTTTCCACATTTTAAAAAAGCATGTATCTTGCAACACAGTACTTCTAGATCCTCGCAAAACCACAAATAGTCGACTTCTTCTGTCTTGCAATAATGCAATAAGATCAAATGTCTCTGGATATGTAGTCATACTTGTACACTTAAATAAATTAATCTGAGCTTAAATTTGTTTTTGGCAATTGTCAATTTCATAAATATAATAAAAATTAAATGCGTTAATGCCCAAATGCAGAAAACATTGCATTTGGGCAGACCGACAAAAATAAAAAATTACAATTGATAGAATTTGTATTTTACATAAACAATTAAATTTTACAAAAAAATGGGTGGCTTATTAATTGTGTCAGTAAGTGTATTATCAAAATTAATTAAATTGAATAAAAATTTGTAAGTTTTAAGATAATTTAGTCCAAAAGTGCGCAGGTCTCTACTGCGTCTATACGATCAATCTTGAGAATTTAGGTTTCATTTGTCATCAAAGTTTTTATAGTTGACTTTCAGTTTTGAAGATTCTAAAACTTAACATGTTTCAAACATCTTTAATTTAATGCAGGTCCTCTTTTTTGACCATGCAACATAACAACGCAAATAAATATTAGTTTGCATAAAACCCTTGGGTACAGATTTGATTGAAAGTTTGTTTGCTTATAGAATATATTTAATTGATTGATTGAATGTGGATATAGAAGAACTCTAAACCAATTACTTTTTAGAAAATCAAGAATACGCTGTTTAAACAAGTTTTAATTCAGCGACAAGTTAAGCTTGTTATCTGTTATTTCTACAAAACATATGCTTGACAAATGACACGTTAAATATACCTAAAGTATTCAAAGAAAGTCGTAAACAACAAATGGTCTTTTAAACATTGTCGTAAATTTGTCCACGGACTCTCACAAAATCTGCTTAAAAAATGCCTGCACCAAAATCCAGAAAACAAAAAAATTATGAAAATCGCTTTTTAGCTCTTCTGAAAATTCCGTCTTCAATGCCTGAGTCAAAATTGTATAGTTTGTACTAGGGATTATCAGTAAAGAGCACAAATACACAATTTTTAACATCTTAGTGTGTACGTGATGTCGCCAATGATTTGCACTATTTTTTTATTTTTGGGCGGTCGCTCCCATCGATATGCAAAATGTATACTAAACCTGAGTTTCCATAAACATTGTTTAGACTTTAAAATAAAGTAAATGGTGTCATTTTGCATTTGAATAAAATTGTGTGTGGTAGTTGAGTACATTTACTATTTCTATACAAAAGCTGTGTATGTAGTGTTCAATATCGAGCCACGTGGAGCATTTTATTAGTTACTATTGAAATAAATTCATTTGAATCAATTCTAACAATTTTTTAAAACTTTCTATTAAAAGCGCGTGGTGCGTCAAGGCTCTACGTCTTAAAAACACAATTATTTTAAAAGTAAACTTTTCTAATTATACGACAAAAAACTTTAAATTATCTTTAAAAATGGAAATGGAAACTTAAAAATAGTTTTAAACTAATTTCTGTTTGTGTGACACTTCTTTGAGTAAAATTTCAGAATACGTTTTGGTACTTTTATATATATATATATATATATATATATATATATATATATAAATATATATATATATATATAGATGAAAATTTACTTTATTTCAATTCATTGTATGAACAAAATTTTTAGTTTAGTTCATAGTTATATAAACTACGCATCGGATCAAAAAAAGTACTGAATAAAAATTGTTTGCCTGAAAGAGGGTATTCATATACAGGGTGTCCCAAATTATCCGTTACCTATTGCTAACTTTGTTATTATTGAAGTTATAACATCAGTTTAATTAGCAAAGCAGTACTATATTCATTTTAAATTTTAAACATGTAAACAGAAAAGCAAATGAATTTATAAGATGTTCACAAAAATTTTTAAATTTTAAACACCTTACATGTGTCAACATATTTTAAAGCAAAAAGAATTCTGAACAAAAAATTATTAATGCATTACTATCTTAAGCTTATAAATAAACAAGTTATATGCTCTCTAACGTTAAGTAAACTTTATAAATAAAATATAAAATAAAAAATAATATTTAAGTAGATTATGATATGTATTATTTTTTGTGAAAGTTTTATTTCACAAGATGGTTGTTGCTTATAAAAACCATACAGTTTCATTAATGATAATTGTGTATCTGTACCTTTTTGTTTAAAATTATAATTTTTTTTTATTTTTTCCATAATTTCCATTATTTACTCGAGTTTTATTTCAAAAGTTGATAAAATGTTAGGATGGTCATTACTTGTTTATTTATAAGTTTAAGATAGAAATGCATTAACAAAATAGGTTGACATCTATTGTGTCCAATTTTTGTGAATATCTCATAAGCTAATTATTCAATTGATTTTGTGTTTTAAGAATTGAAAATGTTGTAACTTTAATAATATCAAAGTTAGCAATGATGAACGGATAAGTTGAACGTAAAAACGATTAGTCGTTCTTTTCGCGTTATCCTTGAACTTAAAGATTTTAGTTTTGGAGGGTGTAATATAGACCATTAAAGCTTCAAAATTACAAATTTACAATTATGAGGTCGGGTTTTGTTTCTTAGTAATATAATTGTATTTTAAAATTTTAATCATAATTAGTACAACGTTATAATTAAAATATTTTAATAATTATTTATTTTAAACAAAAAAAGAAAATAAATGTACAAAATATTATAATTTATACCAATTTTGTGAATTTTAAATTTTTTCTAATTTAAATTTAATTAATTAAAAAAATCTCAATATAATCAGCTCAATATTATATCAGTCCAATATTTCGATGGTATCTATTAATTTAAAGAGTGAAATAAAAAAATCAAAAAAAAAACAAGAAGAATTTTTTATCTTAAGACAACAAAATATTTCAAAAACTACGCATCGGATTAAATAACGAAAAAATACGGCTTCATTATTTAAAAAAATGCTATTTGGTGATACTATTTTTGAATTAATTGCATCACCTCTAGAGGGGGTTTTATTCAACACTTTTCTCGTTGCGTGATAGTCGGATCTGTAACCAAAGAGTACAGAATCGTTTTCAATTTTGTTTTTTGTCGTTTACAGATTTATAAAAAAGTAGAATCCAAATTTGCAATAAAAAAAATTAAATTTGTAAGTTGCCTAAGATTAAAAGATCACTATATATATATATATATATATATATATATATATATATATATATATATATATATTGATACAAATTTAAATTGATGATGCAGGATACTAAATCGCAGATGACACTACAATTAGAAACAAAGGAATGAACTTAGAGACTACCGGAATCAAGCAAGATGAAGCTCGCTCTACATATTGCTACATTATTTGTCTCATTTCTAGGTGTGCATATTGACTCCCAATTAACTTGGCAGAAACATGGCGATTTTTTAGCATCTAAATTATGCCAAAACATATATGTAC
Organism: Tachinus sp. AB-2021; assembly: GCA_030264575.1. Taxonomy (NCBI): domain Eukaryota; kingdom Metazoa; phylum Arthropoda; class Insecta; order Coleoptera; family Staphylinidae; genus Tachinus; species Tachinus sp. AB-2021. Next base: position 17,069 of record JARJEC010074193.1, on the reverse strand, counting down.
TTCGAAACTTTGCAAACTGTTACACAATACGCCCTAGTTGCTTGGGGACACTCAGCCCTTAGACACCGTATGTTTTCTCTGAAACGACGAACCGTAAGAGTTATAGCTGGTGCCAGTTACCAAGACGATTGCAACCCAATTTTTCAGACTTATAAAATTCTGACAGTGCCATGCCTCTTCATTTTAAAATGTCTTTCCTACATATAAAATAATTTAATTTTTTATACCTGGGAAGAAAATTTACGATGCCAATATAACGGAAGCTAACTTAATGTTTTGTATTTGTAACCACATGATTTGTTCTGCTTTTAGAATTTAAGCTGACTTATGTAAAAATTTGTAATTTATTAGGCCGCAATAAATTATTATTATAAACAAAGCAAAAATGCCAATAAACCCATGTCCGGTTTTCAACTGATATCTAGTTAAAGAGGGTTTCTTTGCCTATCTTTTGTTAAATCAAGTCATAATAGAAAAAGTAATTTAAGAGACCAGACGAGAATAATCAAATCTCAATCTCGTCTTGTCGGGATTATAAAAACATGATCTCGTCTTGATCTCCTTGAGATTTTAAACAATCGATCTTGTCTTGATTTCGCCGAGATTCTCGACATCTCGATCTCGATTTTGAATCTTGACTAAATCTTGACAAGATTAAAAACATATTTTAAAATTTACACATAATATAACATATTTATTAAATAAATGTTTGTTAAAATAATAATTGTATTTATACATTTCTCTAAATGCAAGGTCTCGTCGAGATCTTGCTAAGATTTCGTCTTAATCTTGTCTTGATCTCGATCTCGAAAAAATAAATCTATTTTTTTTTCTAAATTTATATTTTCGATCTGGATTTTGAGACGAGATTGAGACGAGATCGAGATTTTTCTCGTCTCGGCAGAAGCTCTATACTCGCTAATAAGTTTTCTTCTAAACCGTCATTAATGTGATATCGACAATATTTCTTCCAACATGATTATATGATCCAATTATACCTATTGCACAAAAATCGGTTGCTACAACCGATCAAATATTAGGTATGCAGTAATATAGACATTTTTAATAATCATTTTTTTACAGATATTAAAAAATCCGTATACAAAATGCCTTTCTGCATATTTGACTACGGAAAGTGGCTTCATTTTTACCACAACAACATTACCTATATAGAACACTTTCTGCCATAACATTGTGCTATTTGTTTTCAATTATTATATACTTGATAATGATAAGACAGAATAATGATAAAATAAAACCATGGGTAACTATAACGGTTGAAAATTTAACATGGGTTTATTGTCATTTTTTGCTTTGCTAAGCAACCTGCATCACCCCTTTAAGTTTGTACCATACTTTTAAATCATCCTATAATATATATATATATATCCTATGGCATCTATTTTAGCATATTTTTTATTTATTTTTTATTTATATAATCACTATGGTTTTATACATTGACAAAATGTATTTAGACATGTCAAATAAAAAATAGTTGTAGTAGTATAAAATAATTTTACGTAACATTGATTATAACAAATATTTTATATTCGATTTAAACAAAGAGATTATAGATAGATATTTGTTTTCTAGCTCTTTGGTAAATTTTTACTAAAATAAATGCATTGTTATGTTATATTAATTATGACATCATAGATTGGAGTTAGAGCAGTGTATGATTGGTCCAACCGCTAATTTGGCAATTTGTAACCGGCGGCGAATATTGGCAAACACGCAAAGCCATACCAGTTAGGGTTGAGGTCAAAAACGTTTACCCATGGACAAAAAAAATAACAACTTGGCATAATTGCACTGCATGTTTACTTAAATATTTTTGCGAAAAAGCATTACGTTCCTTTTACATGAAATTAATAATTTCAACTTCTCTGCTTTTTGTCTTATATGAATTCAAACAGGGATATATTGCAAATAATAAAATAGTGTAATCAATACCATTGGATATAGAAATATATTATTTATTATTTTATAAGCAATCCATTTATTTAAATATATGTGCCAATATAATTATATACAAGGTGTCTTTGGAAAGAATTTACAACTGCTATAAATAAACAAAAAATTTAAATTTAAAAAAAACTGAACTATTTTTTTTGAAACAGCATGATTATTAATTTTCGTGCAAACGTCAGATAAATTTGTAGATTGTGTCAGAAGAAAACTAAAATCTTAATTCCAAAATGAGCAAGTTTTTGTTTGGCCTCACAAGGTCCTCAAAGTTTCAATTTTTCAATACAAATATTGTTTTAATTCCGTATTTTATGTAGAAATTTGCTTTATGTTTTAGGATAATAAAAGTTACGAGGTTTATTGAAAATTAATAATTGGAAATATAGAAAAATATGTAAATTATTTTCAAAAAATAAATCAAATTCAAATTAAAAATTGCAATGTAGCATTTTTTTAAATAAAATTGAAACTATAACGTAGGCTGTGTAATGAACGAGTAAATTTTTATCTGTCAGTTAGATTTAGTCAAGATTTAGGGCGGTTCACATTTGCTTTTAGTGTTCAGTATTCAGTGTTCAGTGTTCAGTGATCAGTGATCAGTGTTCAGTGTTCAGTGTTCTGTGTTCTGTGTTCAGTGTTCAGTGTTCAGTGTTCAGTGTTCAGTGTTTAGTGTTTAGTGTTTAGTGTTTAGTGTTTAGTGTTTAGTGTTCAGTGTTCAGTGTTCAGTGTTTAGTGTTTAGTGTTTAGTGTTTAGTGTTCAGTGTTCAGTGTTCAGTGTTCAGTGTTCAGTGTTCAGTGTTCAGTGTTCAGTGTTCAGTGTTCAGTGTTCAGTGTTCAGTATCTAATGTTTAATGTTTAATGTTTAATGTTTAATGTTTAGAGTTTAGTGCAAGTTGCGAGTTGCGAGTTGCGAGTAAAATCGGCAAGTTGCGAGTGACCTTGTTAGCACAAAAAACTTTGGGTTTTATTGCATACACATCGCATTCCCGTAGAACATGGAATTGTACAATGGAATAATAATTAACAATTGATATTTAATTTAATATTAATAATAAAAAACAAGACTAATCGTTAAAAATTAATTAATAAAAAATAAGCAATTCAAAGTAGAATAATTGAATTTAAAAAATAAATGCAATGGAATTTTACAATATAAAATAAAACAAATATGACTTATGTTAGAGATATTAGAGTATTTGAAAATTAAGTTTCGATCATTATCAATGGCGATTGATACGCACATATAATGGAACAAGTTTTAATTTTTATAATTTTCAGAATGAACATTATACAATTTCAATATGCTAGGACTTCAAATTTCGTTTTGGCGTTACGAACATTTTCTAAAATGGTAGTAGTTCCAACACCAAAACATCGATAACGTTTTAATATAAATGTTCAATTGTCCCTTATCGCCGCTTATTTGCCCTAAAAATATTAAATGGATGCACGTAAATACAACTTTAATAAAACATCATTGATCGATTATGAATATATCTGCACTTTTTTAAAACATTGCTTAACATTTATGTTTGTTTAACATTTGATTAAGTTTTTAAAGTATACCTATATATCATGACTAAAATACTTTATCTTTACATTTCATACATATTTTAGTAAAAGCACAACTTTTTTGACAATTTCACCAAATCTAGCATCAAAACAATGAAAGTTTCACAAACATTTTACAATATTTTTATTTTTTATTTTCTCGACATTTTATAGCAAAAATACTGATGTCATAGCGGATAAATAATAAAAATACTTCAGCATTTGAATTTCCGCAATCTTTAAGACAGAATAGGATTTAAATTAAAACAAATCTGCTTTTGTAACAACATGGTGTAAATCTAAAGTTTAAATAAATTAGATGAGGGGTTAGTATTGTATTTATAATGTACCATTTGAATTAATGCACCCATTGTACTTGCAACAATGTGGTCTAAATATAAGCGCCAAATAAATCAGCTGAGCTTTAGAGTACCGTAATAATAGAACTAAATACCATTTGGATTAAAGCATACATTGTATTTGTAGCGTGTCTAAGTGACAAATAAATTGTTGTAATAAAAGTACTAAATAAATTTTGAATTAAAAGACACATTGTATTTATATAATGTGGTCTAAATCTAAGTTCCTCATAAATTAGATGAACGTTCAGATTATTGAATAGAAGTAAATAGTGTTCAGATTAAAGCAAAAATTGTGTTTGAACTAACGTAGTCTAAATCTAAGGGTTAAATAATATAGTTCATTCTAAATGGCGCTTGGATTAAAGCATAAATAATATTTCTAACAATGTTATAATAAATATTTGTCTTCACAATGTGGTCTAAATTTAAGTGTCCAATAAATGAGCTTAGCCTTTGTAATAATAAAGCTAAATAGTGTTTAGATTAAACCTGTAATATAAATTGAAATTTTGTGGTTTAAATCTATGTGCTAAAAAAATAGTTGTACGTTCAGACAATTGTTATAATATAACTAAATAGCGTTCGGATTAAAGCACGCATTGTATTTGTAATAACGTGGTCTAAATCAGAATACCAAATAAATTTCTTAAACGTTCAGATTATTGTAACAATCAAACTAAATAGCATTTCGATTAAAGCAACTATTGTATTTGTAAAAACATAGTCTAAATCAAAATGCTAAATAATATAGTTCAACGTTCAGATCATTGGAATAATTGGAACTAAATAGCGTTTCGGTGAAATCATACATTGTATTGGTAATAACATGGTCAAAATACATTAACTGAGAGTTTGATTGTTGCAATAATAGCGTTTGGATTAATTTGTTACAATTTGCCCTAAGTGCCAAATAATAATAATAGTAACAATAAAGCATACATTGTGTTTATAATAACGTATTTTAAATTTAACTGCTAAATAATTGAACGTTTATTGTAACAAGAGAACTAAATAGCGTTTGTTATTTGTAATCATTCATTTGAACATTTCTATTGACTGAATATCTACACATTGTAGTACTCTTTTTAAAACATTTCACATTAATATTGATAATCAACATTTCTGTTTTGATGAAGACAAATTCTTTGTGCAAAACATCTCAATTAGAAAATGATTTTATAAAGAATCAGTTGAAGTATTTAATGATGGTTTTTGTGGTGATAGTGATTGAATAGGTGGTATTATTTGTTGGTGATATGAAAAGAGTTGAATAATAGTAATAAATTGGAAAATGCAAGGAAGAGAAATGAGCAGCAGCGGGCATTGTAATTTAATTTAATTTAAAGTTGCAGTGGATGATAAAATAATTAATATAATAAGATAATGTGATTAGTTATAAAGTGGTTTGTACAATACCCGGGCCATTAGGAGGTTGTTTATGAAAGTGGCCGATGGCGTATTGAGACAATTAATAAGGTGAAATTATGAATTGAGCCGAAAAGTGTAAATGAGCGGTAATTAGAATGGTATGGTGGACCTTTCTCAATATGATAAATAGCCATTGTATCATTATCAACAATATTTCAATCACAATGGGTTTGCAGGTATTCTCCGCGATAAATCATACGCAGTTATTATAATTACAATTGGCTGTAGTTAGTGCCCAAAGATCTACTTATGGAGTTACGGAGCGTAGCCATAGATTTTGTAATAATAGACTGCTTATGGTGTATTAATGTGGTAGATTGCAGGCCTCCGAGCAGAGGCTGCGTTATTAATTAATTAGTGGAATGAGGTGAATGAGTGCGGATCGCACCGGGAAAAATCGGTGAGAGGTCGTTAAGCGTTGGAAAAGCCACGGCCACGCCGTCCTCTTAGGAATGTCTGTAGTAAATTTGATCAGATCGAAAGAGCGGTCAGCGGCGACCGAAAAGAGATTTGGTTTGACGGCAGGAACGCCTACATCACACCTGGCCAAGACTCATCCCGCGATCTTACCAGAGATTTCAACTCGATTCTACTCTTCTGCGTCTTTCGGTAATGAAGTAGAACCGGCATCCACACAACACATCTACCTCGAGCAAATCTTATACGCATGTCACAAATTGATTTTATTATACTCAATACATTTTACTCTTATTTATTTTAATTGCATTATAAACATAAATATTATTTACTTGTCTTGAACGCAAACTCACTTAAAGTTGTTTTTGTGCTTACATTATAATCATACGTCATATTGAATAAATGGCGTGTGCGTGTGCGTGTGCGTGTGCGTGTGCGTGTGCGTGTGCGTGTGCGTGTGCGTGTGCGTGTGCGTGTGCGTGTGCGTGTGCGTGTGCGTNGTGAGTGTGTGAGTGTGTGAGTGTGTGAGTGTGTGAGTGTGTGAGTGTGTGAGTGTGTGAGTGTGTGAGTGTGTGAGTGTGTGAGTGTGTGAGTGTGTGAGTGTGTGTGTGTGTGTGAGTGTGTGTGTGTGTATGTTTGTGTGTGTGTGTGTGTGTGTGTGCGTGCGTGCGTGCGTGTGTGTCTGTTTGTAGTGGCGTAATTAGTGTTCTGTGGGCCACTTAATTATATAATAATTCGCTAGAGCAGTAAATGTACGTTTTGAAAGAAAAGTAGGAGAGAGAGAGAAATTCTTTCCATACGCTTTCCATGTGATGCTACAAACGATTCAAATCGCATTATTACTTTTGGGACATTTGTAGTCTGTCTATCAAACCATAAAATTCGATTTTATTGTGTTAATACCATATAATTAATGAAATGTCATTTTTTATCAGCTATATCACAATTTACACTACACAATTTAATACAACATAATCGATGTTCGGAAATTATAGAACATAAGTTGTATGTAACGCGAAATTACAAGAGAGTAGTTGGGAATTATTAGGGAGTATTTTTGATGTGGTGTTGGATTTTGCGCGCTGACCCTTCCATATCGCATCGTGTCATGGGTATCATCATTCAGCATATGGAAATCAGGGACTGCTTCCTAAACCGTACCATTTAACGGGTACCTCCTATCCATGCTCCTACGAGATATTGAACTTGATAATGCTGTATTTGCCGTAGGTAAAAAAACAGGTGAACGCATGATAGATACACTGACAAGACACAGGTTTATGTATGTGGATCTGATTTTTGTTTTTTTTTTTTGAGTTATACATACGCAATACGCATAGATACGGTAAATACGGCAAAATAAAACGGTAAACCCAACGGGAAGGCAGCTTGATGTGATATGTGGTCTAGAATGATGCTTCCACTAGATAAGTACCATCCATGCCGCCACCCGTTTGATTACTCTGAGCCGCAGAAGCGGCAGGCATATACTTGCCACATGCTTGTTGATATCTGCGTGGACAGCATCTTCCGCAGCAAGATTGCAGCAATCCAATGGACACTGCCGAATGTGCTGGGCTCGCTAAAGGAGAAGGCGAACCGGGTCGCTTTGGATGACCGTTGTATGGGACCTCTAGCTCCACAAATTCCCGGTCCGTAGTTTTCTCCAAGCAACGCAGTAGATGGTGATGCTGCAGCTCGAAGATGTCTTCTTCGCGACAGTTGTCGTCCAGCTCGATGCCGGACTCCTGTGCAGCGAGGCGGGCTTCGGCAGCTTTCTTCTTGCTGACGAAAGCCGCTCCAGATGACGCCTTTGCTATTCGAATGCGCGCCAATCGGGCTTTCTGAAAACAAAGCAGACATTATCAAGAGCTCTTGTGCTAATTGTAAGTTGCTTACTCTCTGTGCTTTCCGCTTGTCTGCTCTCTGGTTCTGATGATAAATGCGACTGAAGTTAGAAACAATTACTGGCACTGGTAGAGCAATTACCAGCACACCACTTAATGAGCAAACACCTCCAACTATCTTGCCTGCTATTGTAGCAGGGACCATGTCTCCATACCTGTCAATTACAACATATTATTGCACAAAGTTTTTGCATTGCAGATCAAACACAACCCCGTCTGGTGTTGTTGGTGAAATTGTTGACTTACCCTAAAGTGGTCATGGTAACAATAGTATACCAAAATGCAGCAGGGATAGAGGTGAAATTAGTTTCTTCTACATTCTTCTCAGCGTAGAACATGACTGTTGCAAAAATAATAATAGCCATGGCTAGAGAGAAGACCAGGAAGCCAAGTTCGGAAGCGCAAGACTTGAGAGTGTAACCAAGAATGCGAAGCCCTTGAGAATGCCTTGAGAATTTGAAGATCCTAAAGACTCTGAACACTCTAAGAGTGACAAAAGCACCCGACACATCGTCGTTGTCCTTAATTCCCAAGCCAATGTAATAGGGTAATATAGCCACAACATCGATGATACTCATAACGCTACGCACAAACTTGTAACGACTGGGGGCGGCAAATAAGCGTAATAAATACTCTGCTGTGAAGATCATCACGCATGCAGTGTCTAGGCAGAAGAATACAATCTTGTAGCGCTCACCGCACGGGAGAGGACCTGCTCTGCCAGGTCGGATACCGCATGGTACAGTTTCAACAACATTGGCCATCACAGATACTGCAATAAAAAACCCTGTAACGTAGTAAAATACCAGGGCAGCTGTGGAAGTGTGAGGATTTTCAAAAGCCCTCCACATCTTTTGTCTGATATTCGTTAATTGCTGGAGGTTGTGTTCCCCATTCTCAGATAATTTGTCATCCATAAGACGTTCAGCATTTTCCCGTTTCCTATCTCTATAATCTTCGTAACAACAATCTCCAATTACATCTGGTAATATACCAAAAAAAGCTAGTTCCTCATCGTAACTGGTTAAACATTCATGCTTGGGGTAGTGAAGCTTGCCAGTACGATAATAATTTAGAATGTGTCTGAATATATCGGGATCTCTATCAAAGAAATACTCTTTGCATTCCTCGTCGTAGAAGAATTCCCGCTCGTTTGAGCCTAGCAATGTGTCAGGGTACTTCTCTAATGTGTTCCTCCAGGTCTCGAATCGGCGCCCGGACACATTGATGAGCAGCTTCTCGTCATCAGTCTTGCGGCGGTCCTTGGGTATCGGAGGCGGCGGAAGCGGATGGGTGGCTATGGGCACCCAGCCGATGGCCGCCGCCCGGGCAAATGGCAGCCAAGCGGCGACCGAGGCCATACTGTGCGGTGGAATGTTCGCACTTCGCGCACTTTGGTAGTCCCCTTACAACATCACACTCGTATGCACTCGTATGCACTCCCCGACCTCCCGCACGCGTTTGTTGTTCTGCTCTGTCGCTCTGGCATAATCAACATCCGCGGCGCGTGATTAAAATTGTGCGGATTTATGTACGAAGTGACACCGCGCGTGCGACCAACTGATATGATGTTGCCATCATAAGACACAGTCGACACTGCGGAGGAGATGCGTAAAAAGGGTTGGGGAGCAAAATATACTCTACTGCAGCGCCTCCATGTGCGACCCTGGCTGCGCGGACGTCTGCCGCCGTGCAAGTTGTCGAAAATAGATTCGGTGCACACAGGAGAGCAAAAACAACGTTGTCAGCTCGCCAATCCGTTTTCCCGTTTTCCCGTTTTACCGTTTTCCCAAATCACAAAATGTCCATGTGTGTCGTCACTATGTCACTAAAATCCCGATTACACGATTAATAACCTAAACGTTAATCTACAAAACGTGAAACTTATTAAAATATTCCAAAGTCAATATGTGAGCAAATACTATTATCTGATCAAATTCTTATCAGCTGTTAGTTATTATTAGTTCAAACTAATATTTCTATGGCCGAATCAATGAAACATAAAACGAATTTATGTATGCATATTTTAAAATATATTTCATAATATTATTTTTTAATAATGTTGATTAATCGATGATTATCAACATTTTTCAACACAGGTCAAGTGGTAATTCAATTGTACAAAGATTTAATTAAAGTAGCAGATTTTGTTCTATTCATATGATCAAAATTGGAGAATTGGAATTGTAATTGGAATCTACGTGAAGAAGGACTGATTTGCAAGATAGACAAATAGACAAATAGTCAAATAGACAAGTAGACAAATAGACAATTCACGTTTGAACATTTTAATGTAGTCGATTCTAACTATTCCAAGAGATCCGCCCAAATCTGTCTTACTCCGCTAAGCTAAGCGAAGTAGTAAAGTAATGGAAGAAAATTCTTAATTGTAAAGACCGATTTTTAAAGAGAAACAGAATCGGAGAGCAATCGAAAATAATAAGTTGAGTGAAGTGTAAACAAATAAAACAAAATTATTTAGTTTCATGAATGTCATCTGAAAGCAGAAACCACAAACTAATGAAAATAAACAAGAATCATATAAATATACCAAAATAATAAATTCAATTTGTTTTTTATTTGTTCAATAATATCATTTAATAGTCATTGTAGAATGTACGTCATCAAAGCGACGTTTGAGATGAAATTACACATTCAAAATAAATAAAAATTTAAAAATTTATTATATGTACTGTTGACAAATCATGAAAATGTGCAGATGAGCATCATACAAGTTCAAAAATTGCATTGAATTACATAAAAATATTGAATCTGTAATTAAAATTACGTTGTTGGTATGTGAAATTTCTTTGTAGTCATTTTTAAGTAAAAATTACCAAATTATTACACGAAATAGATATCAAAATTTAAATTTAATGCAAAAAGAGAGAAAAATGAGAGAAAGAAAAAACAAATTATTTTCAATAATCCGTTTTAAAATCGTATACGTTTAAGACAGTACACAGTTTAAATCTTATAATAAAGTTTCCTTTAAAGAAATATTAAGAAAATCAATTTCAAAAATAACAGTCACATATAGTACAATGATACAACACGCGGCAACTCTGCCAATACACATGAACGGAAAATGTGACTAATAACAAAGGATTTCCACTTTCCTATGAATCCAGGTAGAGGGAAATGACACTTTACCCAAACCGATCAATCGGAAAGTAAATACTGATAACAAACATTAATTGAAATCAAAATGGCAACTGACAAATAGCGTAATATTGAATGAAATGAATATATATGATCATATTTTTATGTGTATGTAGCTTTTTATTTTATTAATGTGTGTAATGTGTATTAGAAATATGAAATGCGATATTCAGTAAAGTTCAAGTAGCGGTATCTTTAGTTAATTCCGGGAAGCACTTCCCCCTCGTCCTCGTTTAGAAAACGATTGAATACGAAACGTCGCGACGCTTAATCGACGACGTTGGCGTATGTGTGCCATTATTTGATAATCACTTTATTCCAAAATAAATGAATTCAAAAAATTATTTAAATAATTTATAAACCAGTTGAAACCTATTTTAATTAAAAATATTGATTTATTGTTTTAATGTTCGTTTTTCGATTTTCGTTTTTCGTTTTTTAATTAATAAAAAAAATATTATCAAATTAATTTCTAATTGTTTAATTATTATTACTGCATATTCAGATTGTTATCGTTGCCAAAATTGGTGTAAAAATTCGAGATAAGAAAGTGAACGTAATTAACACCAATTTCGTTGTCTATTTTTAGGAGTATTGATATTTTCTATTGATTAACCTATTCCATTTAAGCATATTTATTCTATTATATTACGCATTGTTTATGTATATTAATTTGTATGATTTGTAAAGGTGTTTCCTTTGTAAATATTGCCTTTACGTCATGTCGAAAAGCAAAAACTGATGGCTCTGAATCTTTTCATTGAAGCCGTCTTTTACTTTTTTATTTCTCTAATTGTGTGTAGTAGTTAGTACACTACTACTAATAGCGTTACACACATAACTAATAATAATAATAATAATAACACACATAAGTAAATCGAGCAGATTTTCTAGTGAATAGTTTTAGCCGAGATCAAAATGTTGGCTGATAAGTATATATTTTCATCTTAGCCATAGGTTGAGATCAAAATATTGGCTGCAAAGTATAAATTTTCATCTTAGCCATGGGTTGAGATCAAAATGTTTTCCGCAAAGTATATATTTTCATATTAGCAATAGACTGAAATAAAAATGTTGGCTGCAAAATATAAATTTCATCTTAGCCATAGGCTGAGATCAAAATGTTGGCTGCAAAGTATAAATTTTTATCTTAACTATAGGCCGAGATCAAAATATTGCCTATAAAGTATACATTTTCAACTTAACCATAGGCTGAGATCAATATGTTGGCTGCAAAGTATAACTGTTTATCTTAGCCATAAGCTGAGATCAAAATGTTTGCTCCAAAGTATAAATTTTCATCTTAGCCGTAGGCTAAGATCAAAATGTTGGCTGCAAAGTATAAATTTCCATCTTAGTCATAAGATGAGATCAAAATGTTTCGGACAAGTATAAATTTTCATCGTAGCCATTGGGGCTGAGATCAAAATGTAGGTCGACAAGTATAAATTTTCATCTTTTGAGAAGATTTTCTTAATAGAATAAATGTTTTGCAAATTGCAGGTTCAGTGTTTTAATTATTTGCTACTTATTTGTTTTAAACATTTTCTAAAAATTGTTTTATAATAATTCCTGCCTTTAATTTTTGTTTTACTTTCTGTTCTGTTTTAGGCAAACCTCAAACTTTGATACGAAATATAAAGTGGGAATAATAAAATCAAAAATAAAAATATGTTCCATGTTGATTTGATGTTGCATAGGTGCGTAGGTACTTACAGCACTTAGCAACGAGATCATGGACGAATGTAGTAAAGTATTATTTGCTGGTTTGGCGGCAACCAGCAACAGTTGTTAGTTACGGATTAAAGGATTTTATTTTTTTAATTTGCACAAGTTTGAATAATAAATAAAAGAAAAACACTGAAGGGTATTTCAAATATTTCTTTAATCAATGCTATTTTCTACAGAATTGTGTAGTTTCGTGGCAACCACGATTACACTTTGATGGGATATGATATTGCCATTTTTTACACGTTTCTATTGCACTAAAAAATTATACTGGGTAGTGATCAAGTCAGAATGGGTTGTGAAGAAACTTATTTATACAATATATAAGATTTCACTATCCAAAACAACCGTTTCTTGTAAACTGTCATGTCCAACAAATACAACCCCATGGAAAAATATAGCTAGTTTCGAGAATTTTCCGTTCGCACGTTCATTATTTTTATCCGCTGTGTACTCTACTCTGGAATGCGCGATGTAAACTATAATAATAATCATAAATGACATAATGATAATAATAGTAGTAGTAGTAGTAGTAGTAGTAGTAGTAGTAATAATAATAATAATAATAATAATAATAATAATAATATTAATAATAATAATAAGGTGCAACGTCGTGCAAAACAGTATAGTACACACAATTAGAGCGGGTGCTGTCACAATCGAATCGATGGGAATTGCACAAATTTTATCAGCAAATCCACAGCAGCCCGCACAAAATTTGTTGGTTGGTTCGGTGTTCGGTGAACTGATGGGCTTACAAATGGTCTTATAACCCATAAGCGCACCCTCGAGTATTATTATCCCATTATTTATACTTTTAATAATTTCTTTATTGTTTTTCTTTTGGTCTGCCAAACAGCAAACAGCAAACAGCAAACAGCAAACGCCCAACAGCTTCGACCTCTAACTAAATACAATCATAATAAAAATGACTAGAAATCAACTATTACAGAAAAGTGCTTACTAGACTTAAACAATGTTCTACATGGTATTAAGGCATTTTGTGACCCCCCCAAAGTTGCCACCAGGTTAATTTTGTATATAAATAATTACATAGATACTGTTTTAACATAATATTTGCGATTGTATACATAGAAGCTATATCTCTCATATCAAATTAAGCTTATTAGAAATTTTCATCATCATTTTTTTTTTGCCTAAAAAGTTACAAAAAAATGTCTCCTTCGACCGGGTTGGCCAATTTAGTAGCAAAATTGTGATTCCTGATCAATCATCTGGATGCAATTATAATTTTTCTTTATATATTTACAAATGTCTTAATAACAAACCGGTATGAAACAGGTTACAAAAAAACGAGAAGAAAAAAATAATAACAATGTTTGGTCATTTGCATGAAGCACAAAAATTCAAATTCAAAGTACGATAAACACAAAACATATATTAGAACAAAATAAACAAAAATAAAGAAAGAATAAACAAAAAATATAGAAAAAATAAATAAAGAAAAATCACAAAACAATAAAACACAAAAGAACAGTCTATAATCTAATATAATTGTTATTATTTTTTTACTTAATAAGAAAGAAATAAAACTGAAATGGATTTACGCTACTCAACATATCATATCAACATACTCAACGGTACAATGAAATCATTTATAAACATTCTAATTTTTGGTACATAAAATAGGTGCTTCTTGGGCACATTGCCAATTCACCTCCGCAAAAAAGTAAACGTCTGTACACAATGCTTCAAAACTTATTTGTACAATAGTTTATCTAAGTACTAAACAGATATATGTATTTATTAATTTGTGCTAAAATATATTATCATATTATCATTATTTATCATAGATTTGTTTATATCAAAATATAATTATTTTGATAGCTCGCCTACGCGTCTGTTCCAGCATTAGTGTACAAAGTTTCTAATTTGTAAGTGACCCGAACATTCGGGGTAAATTATAAAATCAATTTAAAGGAATTCTTAATAAATAATAGAAACAAAACACAGAACGGTTAATAAATAATGACTAAGATATTATGCGGACACGCCCGAGAATTACAATTTTTTTTCATATCACAAGTTCTCTTTTAAATATTCAAAAAAAAAACGTTCATATCCGCATTAGAATAAATAAATAATTTAGAAACAATTATTTACATTTTAAAAAAATATATATAACCCCATTAATTACTATGTTTAGGAATGTCTATTAATTTTTTTTTTTTGGAATGTATTTGTATGGAGCGTAGAATATACTTTTAGGATCTTCATTTTCTTTTTTTTTTGGAAATGTAATATAAATATGACTAGAAAACTTTTCAAATTGTACTCTCAGGGAAATAATCCTAACTGCCTCAGAGGTATCAACATTGTTTATCATCACTAGATTTAAAAGAAACGAAACTCTAATAAATTAAAAACTTTTAAAGATTTATATAAAACTAGTAAACTATATCACTTTATAATTATTCATTTCTTAGCACGACAAATGACACATTCAAGATTCAAAGAGCTCAAGTTTATTTAAGCTTAATTAGAATTAAAATAAAAATAAAAAATCTATTGAGTTTTTAGAGTTTTTAAACAATAGCGATATGTTTGGTTACCGAAACAAAAATGAAGAAATTCCTTGCACGTCTTTAACATTTACATCTCAATGCGCACGCGCAGAAACATGCTCTATTAAACAATACAAGGTCGGTGCAACTATATTTTTTTAAATAGGATATTGAAGTACAGTTGCAATTAAAATATAAAATACTGTTCATGTATCGTGCTTTTTATGTAGATCAATCAATAACGCGATATAAAAGACGCAAACCGATTTCATTCTAAACTGTCTGAGTCTGAAAAAACAATCGGCATCGTATCTTCTTTGATAGGTGTTATCAGGTCAAATACAGGATGTTATTTTTAAGTCGATGGACACTACACTAAAATAAAAATATTTAGAGATCTAGGAACGCCGACACTTTTTAATGAAGTGTTCATAGCATTAACAAATGGCGGTCACGTAATGCATGTCACAACACGTCATCTTGATCATCCACATCATTGTCTAAATCAACATCTTGGTCTGGATCGTCGTGTTCCATACCGGGGGACATTTGCTGGTGTAGAAGGTTTCCTGCTGATTTCGGGTCTTCATCTTTCCATTTATCCATAGACCTCCGTCTGGCGTTCATGAAGAAATTGCCTACGGTCGTCGGCTCCAAGCCTAATTGTCTTGCAATCGTCACTTGCATCTCTTTGGATGGCCTCTTCGTTTCCTAAAAAAGACAACAAAATTAATTCCCACTCTTAATTAGATCAAAGTCAAAAATCTATGTCTCTGTCGAATGCAATCTTACTTTAAAAATAGCTTGAAGAGTACGACGTTGAAGATCTGTAAAAACCAATCTCGGCTTCTTGGGTGTAGGGAGCTGCTCTTGTTGTGTCGTAGTGTCTTCTTTCCTCTTGCAACCTAAAACCGAATCTGGTTGTAGGAGACCAGATTACAATCGAAGATTAGTTTAAATTGTTTCTAAACACGTTGCTATAGCACTAACAAATTGAACGTAACGTTTCTCTGGCTCACTTCTCTGTTTACTTAAACGATGTGATATATCAGTCGATATAATAATAATAATAATAATAATAATATAGTATGCAAAACACTTAAACTAAAACATTAATGTTAATATTCGTAATTATTATATGGTTCGATGTTTATTATTAAACGTTTTACATTTTATTTAAACCCAATGATTGAAACACTGAACGCTAGAATAAAACGTACCAGATTGAGTAAATACTCACAATCAGAATTTCGTCTATTTAAGATGACGCGACGAATTATGTTTTATTGTTCCATAACTATGAGATGCGTTGAGAGATTAATTTCAAGATAGTTTGTTTTTAATTTGATTTTGAACAAGTTCATTCAATTCAATTCAGCACGTTTCACATTTCACTAAGGTTTGAAAAGTACATAGTTTTTCTTAAGTTAAGAGCTTATGCGAAATTTATAACATGCAGAATTTAATTTTAATTTTTAATTAAAAGATATTTAATTTTCCTGAATTCGACATTTACATCTTCTACATCTTCATGTATATGATGAGTAAACTATGAAAAAATATTAGCAACTGGCAACTGAAGATAATACCAACTAAGAAAGCAAATAAAATATAAAAAACTAACACACTGACACTGACACTGACACATGTCAACCACAGTTCAATAAAATCTTTTCGTATGTGGGTGACAACCAGAAACCGGGTGTGAAGATATACATCGTACTTCCCGAGTTAATAATAATAAATAGTAGCATAACTAACCCAAAGTTACTCCGTACCAAGAAAATAGATCCCACTCTATAGAGTATAGTGTATAGAGTATAGAGTATAGATGAAAGGTACTAGGAAAGATGCAAAATGTGTGTTTACATTCATAAGCACTCATTAAATGTGGATGTAAGATATTTACATAATTAAGCATTTTAAGCATGAACTTCTTGCTTATTTACTTCAAAATGTGAGCGTTTACAAACGTTTTCATTTCAAAAATATCCTTAAATAATTAAACAGAAAACAATGAA
>JARJEC010074181.1:0-17397 GCA_030264575.1 Tachinus sp. AB-2021 | reverse complement strand
TACAATAAATAAGGTAAGAGCAAAGTTTTGTAAAAGAAGGTTGTAAATTAGCGTTCAAGATTGTGAGCTTTAACACCTTTAATTGACAACTTGGAAATCAATATTAGACGCGATGTTGTCGATACACATATCACATAATCCAAAAAAATATCCAAATTGATCAAAAATTGGACTTCTAGGTTGCTATTTGTTTAAAATATTCGCGAATTGTCTTTACTACGACAGTGTTCATTATCTTGAAAATGATATCAAAAACAATGCTATTGTAAAAACACCATTTACCATTTACAAAGTAATGAAAAGAACAGATATTGGAACTATATGATAAACGATAAAGGCGCACCATTTGTCTTAATCTAATTATTATTCAGTTTATATTTTTATTTAGACGTTATAACAAATGTGTTTTTTATTTCGGCGTACAATTGTATATAAACAATACTGAGTTAACATTTGTTTTTTTTTTAGTCTTGTTTCCTTCGATTATTATTATTATTATTTATATATTATTTTTTAAGCAAATCTCTACTGAATAATATCATAGTTTGATGTTTATATAAAATGTTTAGCGGCAAACGCAAAATGGTGTAATACGATGTATTTATAATACAAATATGCACAATAAATAGAACTAACACTGATTGTTAATTTTATATTTAGGTACTTTTAATTGTGATTTGTATATATTTATTTTATTATTAAGTTAACTTTGTAGATCAAATGCTGTTTTTAATAAACCAAAAGGTGTGGTTTAAGATATTCTTTTTAAGCCAGTAATTCATATTATTTTTTCATTAATTTAATCTGAAAAGGATAAACCTTCATATACATAGTAACAAAGTAATAAAGATTTTCTAATAACATAACATGAACAAAAAATACTGAACCTATAAATCAGTATAAAATTATAAGTCATATAAAATGTCTTATAAAAAGTAATATAATCACGATAAACTACTTACTAAATGCATTTAAACAGCTTTTAATTTAATTTTAAATAAACCCATTACTGTCCTGTCGAAAAAAGACATTATTTTTGTAATTACGGCACTGTTGTAGCTGCTACCAACTGCTAACTTTAATGCATAAGTTTGGTTGCCTACTATTAATTATTAATATAAAAATTATTTGCACCAAAATTGATTATTAAACGCATTATATTTATTCATTATTATTTTCGAATTTAATTAAAGTAATAATTGAAATTTAAAAAGAAGTGATTTAATTAATTCAAATTTTAGCGCTTAAAACCAACAAATTGTTATTTTCCGACAGCTGACAGTCCAAATTGCACATGACGTTGCTGTCAACTTTTAAATTTCCCATTTTATTTTCACTAAACATCATAAAAGATTTAATGGAAAATGCAGGCAGCGGGCGTTTTCTCTAGGATCGCGTCGGCACGATTAAATCCCACATCTCGCTTAAATTACCGTCTGGTTAAAATCAATCGCAACTTAACCACACATTCTAGAACATTCAAAGCTTTACCATCGAAAAATAATAATAACATAATAAAAGCATTATGGGACAACAAAATTAATAGGAATATTATTGCCGGATGCAGATTTTTTAGCAGTAAAAATCCATCGGATCACGATGATGATCCGCACATTCCACCGCCACCAGTCGAAGAACCTTACAACACGCAATTACCGGCCACAGTTGCAGTACCCGAAGTCTGGCCGCATGTTCCCGTAATAGCGATTAATCGTAACATTGTATTTCCGAGATTCATAAAATTAATAGAGGTAAATAATTAATTTTTGAAACAATCAATAATAATAATAATAATAATATTATAGTTATCAAATCCAACCTTGATTGAATTAATACGAAGAAAAGTCAAATTAAATCAACCGTATTGCGGAATTTTTTTAAAACGTGACGACGAAAACGATTCGGAAGTTGTTAAAACGATCGACGATGTTTATGCCACTGGTGTTTTTGCTCAAATACACGAGATGCAAGATATGGGCGATAAATTGCGTATTGTTGTGATGGCGCATCGTAGGATTAAAATTACCAGTCAAATTTTGGATAATCCCGAAGAGGAAATGCCGCGCGGTAAGTGTTTGTTTAAATTTAATTTAATAATTAGACATTTGGTTAATATGGTCGTAGAAATGAAACTCACTTTTCCTCTTTTTAAAACTACAATGAACGTATTTGTAGACGATGTTGATGATAAGAGGAAACGCAACAAGCGGAATAATCGTATTATTAAGAAAGCGGAAACAAAAAATGAAGCCAATAAAGAGTTAAATAAAGCAACCCCCAAAACGGAACCATTATTAATGGTCGAGGTTGAGAATATCGTGCATAACAAATTCAGACAAACTGAAGAAGTTAAGGCGTTAACGCAGGAAGTTATCAAAACCATTAGGGATATTATAAGTTTGAACCCGTTATATAGAGACAGTTTGCAGCAGATGATGCATCAAGGACAAAGGGTTGTCGATAATCCAGTTTACTTGAGTGATTTGGGGGCTGCGTTAACGGCTGCCGAAGCAAAAGAACTGCAGGAAGTTCTAGAAGAAATTGATGTAAGTTTGAATTTTGATTAACGTTTTGAATTTATTCCATTTTAATTTTGCAAAACAGATTCCGAAAAGATTGATGCTATCTTTATCGTTGCTCAAGAAGGAATACGAGTTATCAAAATTGCAGCAGAAAATCGGTCGTGAAGTTGAGGAGAAGGTCAAGCAACATCATAGGAAGTATATTTTGATGGAACAATTAAAGGTAAGTATTTTTTATTTATATTATTAAAGCAGGCTGTGGACACTTCAAACAAACTCGACTTAAGGTGGCTTCACAATTGCCGAGAACTGTACGGAAAACGAAATGGGAACAACAGACTTCAATTATATGTGTTCATATGTAGACATGCTCAAATTTACGATTTAAGGTGGTCCGAGAGAAATTGAAGATTTTGCTTACCAAGATGGATCTGTAACCAATGAGCACAGCTTAAAATGTAAACAAACATCTGTCACAATGAAAATAATGGTATTTATACAGTTTGCTGGATCATCATCAAATTTATTATCGTTTTCTTTGCTTTCTTCTTCTCAAGCTATTGTGCAGCTGCCTTTACATTAAGGTGACCAGATTTTAACATTGATGAAGGGGAACACCACGAATACTGCTAATGTCTTATTTAAAAAAAATCATAAAACGTAAAAGTTTGTTAATGAGGTAAGGCAGACGAGAGCTCGTGTAATGTACAGTCCGTGGAAATCCAAATATTCTGTGAACACGCGCATAAATTTTAAAATTGACGATTTATCAATTTTAGTATGTAAATAGGATTTTAAAATATATTAATTAGTAATTTCTTAATTGTTTGGACATATACTTTAACTCTCGCAGCAAATTTTTGCTGTAAACAATCGTCTTTTATGGTTAAAAAAAATCAAGACTTTCTTAAAACGCCCAAACACAAATTGTTAAAAATCGGAACTGTCCAGCCAGAATTAAAACGTCTGGTCACCTTACTTTACATTCCACACATAAACATAACCTCAAATTTAACGATTTTGTTAATATAATATTTATGTTAATAATTAAATTATATTATTTATATTTAAAATGTATTTTAATTACTTTGTTTGCTTTTAAACGTTATCAAACTTTTAGTACTTTTTTAAATATAATAAATACTAATTGTAGGTTATCAAAAAAGAATTAGGTTTAGAAAAAGAAGACAAAGATGCGATCGGAGAAAAATTCAAAGAACGTATCAAAGACAAAGTGCTACCGCAGGCCGTATCGGCCGTGATTGATGAAGAGCTGGGTAAACTGAATTTTCTTGAAAGCCACAGTTCGGAATTTAAGTAAGTTTGTTTCCATTAAATCTTTGCTATCCGATTTACCCGTGTATTTTTAACAGCGTCACTAGAAATTACCTGGATTGGCTAACTTCACTTCCATGGGGCGTTCAGAGCGAGGAAAATTTAAACCTTCAAAGGGCTTCAGAAATTTTAGACCATGACCATTACGGCATGGAAGATATAAAACGGAGAATATTGGAATTTATCGCTGTTAGTCAGCTGAAGGGCAGCACCCAGGGAAAAATTTTGTGTTTTCACGGGCCGCCCGGTGTAGGCAAAACTAGCATTGGTTTGTTTTTTTTTAACTGGTAATTATTTTATCAACAATTTGTTTTATTATGACAGCTCGATCGATTGCAAGGGCATTGAACAGGGAATATTTTCGATTTTCTGTTGGCGGGATGACTGACGTAGCAGAAATTAAAGGGCATAGGCGAACTTATGTAGGAGCTATGCCTGGTAAAGTGATACAATGTTTGAAAAAAACAAAAACTGAAAATCCTTTGGTGCTTATTGATGAGGTAGATAAAATTGGAAAGTAAGTATTGTTGGTAATAATTTTATTTTATTAATCTATCTCAATATGTAATTTAAACATCTGTTTATAATAGCTCTGTTTGTTGGTGTATTTGGCGGGACTGTTTTGAGCACGTTCCACTGTTTGTTCGTATGCCTAACTGCGCTAAGTAGTTTGCATTTTGTTCATTTGTGTGCTCCGAACATGAATTGTTTACTCCTCCTCTCAAACAGGAATAGACAGTTCAAGTTAGGATAGCTTGAATTAACGCGTGAAAATTTAAAGTTATTATTTCTAAAACGTATATTTTTATTGTCAAATATGTTTCTATAGCTTGTATTTTATTATTAACAGTATTTGTATTAATTGTGTATGTTGTTAATTTTTTTTATAAATTATAAAAATTAATAAACAAGCGAAATCATAATTGTAGGTTATCTCAAGTGTCACTGTCAATTCTCTTTTTACTCCAACTTGCTCAATTTCTAATCGTTAGTACAGCACAGATCATGAGAACTATCTTGAATTGTGACGTCATAATGGTACACGCTCAGAACAGTCCCGAACGCAAACGAACAGAGCTTATGATAATTGCAATAAAAAATGCTGAATAATTGAAAAACTCTAATCGAAGTAATAGTACTACTGATCGACTGTTTGTTGTTGCAATCCAGCATTACTATAAAAATATGTCTAGTTATTGACAATAATTTTTTACAATTAAATTTTTTTTTTTTAATATTTTACTTTAACCACTACATTATCCAATTAAAATTTTGTAAACATTGATGATTTTTTCAGAGGTTTTACGGGAGATCCGAGTTCGGCGTTATTGGAACTCCTCGATCCCGAACAAAATGCCAATTTTCTGGATCATTATTTAGACGTTCCAGTTGATCTATCGAAAATCCTATTTATCTGTACTGCCAACATTGTCGATACCATTCCGGAACCCTTGAGGGACCGAATGGAAATGATCGATATGTCCGGTTATGTAGCAGAGGAAAAATTGGCCATAGCAAATCAATATTTAATTCCACAGGCAATGAAAGACAGCGGATTAAAAGAGGAAAATATAAAATTCTCGGACGATGTGCTTAATATTTTGATAAAAAGCTATTGCAGGGAATCGGGAGTTAGGAATTTACAAAAACATATTGAAAAGGTGATTAGCATTACATAAAAACAAATTATAAAATGACGATGTAACTAAAAAAAAATTGCATAAGTTTTATTGCTAGGTTAGGTCATTATTTAATCGTAATGCTTGAATTTACAGGTAGTACGAAAAGTAGCATATAAAGTAGTTAAAGAGGAATCATCTTATGTTGAACTAACCCCACCGAATTTGCAAGAATTCGTTGGAAAGCCGGTTTTCACGCACGATCGTATGTACACAGAAACTCCGCCTGGTGTTGTAATGGGATTAGCTTGGACTGCCATGGGTTAGCGCTAATTATTCCAAAATTTTTACAATATAATCACTTGCCTTTTTTTAGGTGGCTCAACTCTATATATTGAAACAACAACTAGACGGCCCCACGGAGAAAAAGATACTGAAGGTACTTTAGAACTAACGGGACATTTAGGGGACGTAATGAAAGAATCGGCACGGATTGCTTTAACCGTTTCCAGAAATTTTATGAATAAAGTAGACGACAAAAATCAATTCCTTACTAAAAGGTTGCTTTGAAATATTTTTGCGTAAATATACTGTACGTACGATTTCAGCCATTTACATTTACACGTGCCCGAGGGTGCCACTCCCAAAGATGGCCCAAGCGCAGGTTGCACAATCGTTACAGCCCTTATTTCACTGGCGAGGGGACAACCTATACGCCAAGACGTTGCAATGACCGGCGAAATTTCTCTAATGGGAAAAGTGTTACCGGTGGGAGGGATAAAAGAGAAAACGATAGCTGTAAGTATCAAATCAAATAAACCAGGGACATTCTAAATAATTTGATTTCAGGCTAAAAGATCTGGAGTAAAATGTATTATTTTACCTGAGGAAAATAAAAAAGACTTTACCGATTTGCCAAAATTCATAACGGACGGATTGGAGGTGCATTTCGTCAGCAATTATGAACAAATTTACGAAATCGTGTTTGAAAAGTCGTGAAGTACGTCTCTGTTTTTAAGTTAAATATTGTCAACTGCGGTCACAGTCAGTTTCGCTCGGCTTAAATTTTCAACCAAATACGAAAGCCGAGTCGATTCCGCCGATTGTTTAGATATAAAAATTTGTTATTTTTGTATAATTTATTTCATAAAATGATCTGAAAAAATGCTGTTTTATATTATTTTATTCAGATTATCTTTGTACTGATTGTAAATAAATGAAATATAATGTTTTTTTATTTATTATTGATTTGATATGTTTGCTAATAAGATTGAATATTGATGGCTTAATTCTAATAGATGTAACAGTAAAATGGTGATATTTCAGAAGACAAAAGAAATCTTTCTGTAAATAGCTAAATGCATTTCTTTTTTTTTTTTTTCGACTCAATTAATACACATCTTTTTATTAGATTAAAGAGAACGTTCTATTTACCAAAAAATACTGAAACATTTTTGTGCATAAAACCTCCGATTACTCTTTGATAAAACTCAAAATTGGCAATAAAGTTACGTTCTATTATAGCTATGCCTTTCATATGTAAACCAGTGAGTTGGGGACAAAACTATTGTCTTCGGGGATTAGTAGATATTACCCCTTCCTTTTATTATTAAAGATGATATGAATATCTAATGACGCAATATTGGAGCAAATAGGTGGATTACTATATTATTTAAAACTAAAATAATTAATAGTCAACCAAATATACACTTATGGTACTACAGAAAAACTAAAATCCACTATATAAGGTTTTTATTTTTACATAAAAATATTTAAAATGAAACATTTGCATCAGAAAAAGCTTTTATTTTACTCAATCTGTTTAAATTTTATTGCCAAGTATATAAGAAAAAAGTAAAATCTAATAGATGCCGCCTTTGAGATGTTCAATAAAAAAAAACCCACATGATCAATGGGTTTAATGATAGCCAAGCCAGAAGATTATCTATGGATAATGCCAGTGACAAGAATTTTTTAGTTTGGACTGTGGTTATAATAAGTTATGTACTGATAGAGATAGGCCTATTAAAAAAGGTGAACAGTTTGTAAGGCTATCCACTGAACAAAACGTATTATTTATGTTGTTTGGGTTATTTGAAAAGCCACCATGACAGTAACAGTTTATATTAACATAGATCACGTGGGTTTTATTTCCACTTATTATTGATTAAAACGTTTATTAAAAATACCAACACATCTATTTTATGTAATTAAGTTACGTCAATTTCACGTTTCTAGGTTACGTATTTAGTCAATGACATCTTTTTGTCACCATGTTTTAGGTCATAATAACTTTACAAACAAAAAATGACGTGTCACTGCTGTCCGGGTTGATCCTAATTTACTTGAGATTGATTCAACGCACTTTTAAAATCCGATAGAGTGATGGTCTTCTTCATGAGCCTCTTTCATATTTTTATGGTTGCTCTCATGATTGAAAATAGTTCTGCGATATAAATGAAAGCTTTGGTAGGTAGTCTTCCCTATTCTTCTATCTCTAAATCTACTATTCAAACTCTATAAGTGCCACTGAATGTATCTGCCCATCATCACGTACTGATCCATTTGTATGACACCCACAGTATTTAGGACAATTTCCAGCAATTCTATCTTTCACATAGCAGTAACACAAGACTACCAAATTCTTGCTATCAGTAACCCAGCCAGCAAAAATACGTCATTTTTCGGTTATACTTTACGTCATTATAACCCAAAACATGACGTACATATGACGACAAACAGTCGAAAATATGTCAGGGACAAAAGACGTCATTTAGAAACAAGAAATTGACTTACCTTATAAACGTGAAACAGACGTCAGTTATTGACGTACAATAGTGCTAGTATTTTTTCAATAAACTTGTATCAATACTGGAATTGACGAAACTTATAAACGTGAAACAGACGTCAGTTATTGACGTAAAATAGACGTGCTGGTATTTTTTTAATAAACTTTTATCAATACTGGAATCTGTAGTGGGCTGGCAATAGGATAATCGATTGTTTGTTATTTTTAAAAAAATACATTTATTTTAGAGTACGTTCACTAGTTTTTCTACTTGCCAGCGCTAAGAAAGTAGGTGGAAGAACTCTAATGTTTACTATTTTTCAATATTTTCTACCAATAAAGTGTTTATTATTAATTCATTGGATGACGCAAATTCTGATTTATTTCGCTGCTGCATAATGATAAAAATTCAGGCTGATTTAACTAATTTCACTTAAGACTTTCACTGAATATCCGAAGTTATTTCATCTTAACTTAATTTTTCGGCTAACTACCGATAACAATAGCAATATTGCAATTATTACCACTCTCCAACTCAATGTCATACCCAATGAGTGAGGTTAGATTTGTAAAAGGTGTGGATTGTTATTGTGTGGTTGCGTGTGCATAAGATAGGAACGGCACAGGCTATTAGAGGGCACGTCACCTATTCTCCAAGTTTGACGTGAAACGTACGTCAACATGAAGTTTACAATATGACGTCTTAAAATGATACAAAAAATTGGTCATTATGACGTCGATAATAAAACGTCATTTGTTTGATTAAAAATGATGTCTATTAAACGTCATCTATTGGTCATATGACGTTGTATTATATGACTGGGAAAGTAATAGGATATAACATTTGTATAAATATTCCTTAAAGAATTGCATAGGGATTACTTTGTTGATACTAAACTTGTTCAACAACACGGACTAGAGCAGATACCAATTTCTCTAAAGGATTAGATTTAAATACCACCATCAGTTGTTTTAACTTGATTATAGCCATCATTTTACTCATTTGTCGTTGACCTCTTGCCATAGATAATTTCCCGGCAGCCATTAGGTCTATTGATCACGTCGGTTTGTTTTTCCCATTTAAACATTTAAAATGCGCCATCTATAGGAGAAAATCAGTAAAGTAGCTAACCTCTGTTGCTACATTTTAAATTGTTCAAATGAGCAAAACAAAACTTTTGTTATAAATAGTAGCTTTCCATTGAATTAAGCTAATTTTAAAGTGAGATAAGCTGAGTTATTTAACAAGCTTCATATTTTTGCATGTTTAAATGGAACGGTTTAACTAAGATGTTTATTCAATACATGATTCCCCAGCCAGCAAAAATACGATATATTTACGTCATTATTTAGTCATTGTTTATGTCATTTTAATCTAAAACGTAACGTAAATACAATGACAAAACGACAAAAATATGTCAGAGACCAAATACGTCACCTAGATACGTCCCACATAACACGTTTTACTTACCTGTTGAAATGTAAACAATAAAATATTAAATGTTCCGCCAATGAAACTTAACTTACGTAAATACATTACTGTATAACAATTTTGAAGTACAATGTATAAACAATTTAAAATGCCCGATATAACAATTGTGAAACACCCTGTATACACAGTTTAAAACATTCTGTATAAATATTTTGAATTAATATTTCATTATTATTGTTGATTAACTAAATAGATAAAAATGTAGTTGCAACAATATATATTGTTTATATTATTTAATTTATTTATACTATTTACATTGTTTATAATAATTATAGTATTTATTTTATTTTCGTACGCCACTGAACGCATAGCTAGCTACGATTTGAACAGATAACTGCTTTTTTATCCGCAAATATCTATGAGAATATAGCTGAACTATTTAACTAGCCAATATGCAGCAACTACCATTACAAAATTAACATTGTTCTTTTGGGAAAAAACTTTGAAGTTCCCTAATAACTAAATAACACTATCTTTTATCAAATGCCTTTTTTAATATTAAGTATATATTATGGACTTGGGTTTCAGTTAAAATTGCCAAAATAAAATAATGGAATTTATTTGTAAAAAAATATTAAAAAGGTTTAAGTCGAAGCTTTTAAAAAAAATTAATTATTCTAAATTAAATAATTATATTATCATATATTTTAGCTTAAACCCTAGTTTATACGCATGTCAATATTGTGTAAAAAGTTTGTTTTACAATATTTATCCGTTTTAATTTTAGAAGACTTATAATACTGCTTTATTTAGATATATAAATTCTCCAGTTTTAATTATTAAGAAATGATTAGTAAGCAACCAAATATACTTATGGTAGTACAGAATCATTAAAATTAAACAGATAGATGTATTTTTACTTTTTCATAGGCGGAACAAATAGAAAATAATTGTTGTATTTGCAAATATTTTATATAAAACATTTGTATCAGGAAATAAAAACCATAATTTTATTAACATAATTCTCAAATATTCAATTTAAGAACATTGGAAATTTAAATAGTTGGCAGCCTTGCTATTAAATCTCCCATTGCAAACTTGGTTGCCTAACTTTTGTTTCGTTATTTGAGACGTATTTTAAACACACGTGTTTTTAATTTTATGTTAAATTCTCACATATAGTTGCTTAAAATGGACGAAGAAAATGAAGTTAAGACTTTGCAATTTCACGAAATGGAATTAGATGATCGTATCTTAAAGGTATTTTTTGTAAATTTACATTTTAGGTTATATTGTAAAAAACATTTTGCAGGCTATCGCTAAATTAGGATGGCAAATACCCACTTTAATTCAAGAACGTGCCATTCCTCTCCTTTTAGAAGGGAAGGATGTTCTCGTAAGAGCACGAACCGGTTCTGGAAAAACAGCCGCATTTGCAATACCGGTAATACAAAAACTTCTCAACAGCAAACAATCGGCCACCCAACAAGAAACAAAAGCACTGATGCTAGCACCAAGTAAAGAACTTTGCAATCAAATTTGCGCCGTCCTTAAAGATCTAACGACAAAATGCTCACGCGAAATCAGATCCATTGATATATCCCCGCAAGTTGAATTAAGCGTTCAAAAACCGTTACTGGTTGAAAAACCTGATATAATCGTAAGCACGCCGGCTAGAGCATTACAACATTTAAAAGCTGGAAATATAAACTTAAAACAATCATTGGAATTGTTGGTCATTGATGAAGCCGATTTAGTTTTTTCGTTTGGATACGAGGCTGAAATTAAAGAATTAATGTCGTAAGTTAATTTGAATTTATCAATGAATTATATAAAATTTAATCCGATCGATTTGTAGATATTTACCGAAAATTTATCAGGCGATCTTAGCTTCAGCCACATTAAGCGAGGACGTTAAAGCTTTAAAAAGTTTGGTTTTGCATAATCCGGTTATTTTGAAACTGGAAGAACCTGAATTGGCACCCGCTTCACAATTAACACATTATCATTTAATGGCGGAGGAAATGGATAAGGCTTCGATTTTGTATGCTCTTTTAAAATTGCATTTGATTCGAGGAAAAACGATTATTTTCGTAAATACTGTCGATAAATGCTATAAGTAATTTTTTTTTAATTATATATTTCTATGAATACAAATTTTTCCAATTTAAGGATTAAATTATATTTGGAACAATTTGGTATTCCGACGTGCGTCTTGAATTCTGAATTGCCCGCCACGATACGTTGTCATTCCGTTAATCAGTTCAATCAGGGTGTTTATGACGTTATTATTGCTTCCGATGAGAGAGCGCTTGAAAATCCAGGAGCTTTAACGAAAGAAGTCAAGAAAACTAAAAGGAGGAAGGATAAAGAAAGCGGAGTGTCTAGAGGCATTGATTTTCAGTGCGTTTCTAATGTCATTAATTTTGACTTTCCTTTAGATGCCGCTTCGTATATTCATAGAGCTGGTCGAACTGCGAGGGGTAATAATCAAGTTAGTACAAATTTTTAATCGAAATCTACAATTATTTCTTATAAATAGGACCAGTATTGTTTTTAAGAGTTGAATACACAACTATTGCAAGCCCAGTCTGAGAATACTTGGAATTAAATTGCGTAGTGTAAACACTCAACGAGAGTACACTCAGATATGAACTTGTAATAGTTTTATTTACTCGTAGGCATATATAGTGAAAATGGCGAGAGGTGAGTATGACTCATCCTTTTTTAAATAAGAATTGCATATTCTATGTTTGTCTGCATACTTAAATATGACAGAACGAAATGGCATAAAATACTTAAGTTGATTCTGACGTTTTTTGACGTTAAGTCATTTTGCACCTCTCGGCAAGACGACATTAGTATAAGTTTTTTTAAATTTTGACAGCAGCTACATATTGCCAACATAAAAATTAAATAAATTATTTTAAATTTGCAGGGAAGTGTCTTATCATTTGTAAACATAAAAGAAAAAGAATTATTAGCTGAAGTTGAATCACATTTGAAGGTCGGACAAGAAGAAGTTGAAATATTCAAGTAAGTTAATAATAAACAGAAATATATTACAATAAAATAAATTAATTTAGAGCTTACCAGTTTAAATTAGAAGAAGTCGAATCGTTCCGATACAGAGCGAAAGATGCATGGAAAGTCGTTACCAGAATTGCTGTCAGAGAGGCCCGATTGAAAGAAATCAAAACGGAAATATTCAATTGCCAGAAATTAAAGGTTTGTTTTAATTAATTTTTATTACCGATAAATTCAATCAATATTTTTAGAGCTATTTCGAAGATAATCCAAACGATCTGAAAGTTTTAAGACATGATAAAGCTTTGCACACTGTTCGCATCCAGGAACATTTAGCCGATGTTCCCGAATACATTGTTCCAGATACTTTGAAAGAAATGGTTGGGATTTCTAAAAAAGGTAAAAGGAAACGTGATCATTTCAACAACGAGAAGAAAAAATTCCAGAATAAAAAAAGTAATCCTTTGCTCAGTATGCAGTTTGAAGGTTTCAAGAAGAAGAAAAATTAGTTTATAATGTTTCATTAAATATTTTTAAGAAAATTCTTTGGTTTATAATTAATCTTTTCCTGGTTTAGAGCTGAAATATAAATCCAATAATATTCTAAATATGGCATCATGCATTTTAAGCCGGACTTTGGGATGCAAATTAGACGGAGCATCGTTATGCTGTGAAATAAAATTTTTCAATCTTCAACTTGAAAGCTGCGAAAACCAAAATGGGAATGGCACCTATGGTCATTACTTTGTGAAATATGTGCAAAATATAATAAACCAATAACGTAGAATAACAAATGATAATAGTTCTAATGAAATTAAATTTTTAAAGAAATTGTTAAGTTTTAAAAACAGTTTGATCATTATAACAAATTAATGCCCAACATATAAATTGCTTAATGATAGTGATTGCATACAACACTAAAAATACATAAACAACTGCAAAACTAAATTAGAAAACAAAAATCCACTAATTCTGTAAACATTATTGAGCGGAATTAATTAAATGAAAATGTGCAAAATTCAACATGGTTAACCGCCGATGGCAGTTCGGTAAAACCCACCGAATACAAATACTACTCAACCGGGTTTCTTGGTCACACATTACTACAAAATGCAGTTAGCAATTAAATTCAAGGTGAAGTTGGATGAATTGTGTTACAAATTGAAGTTAAGAATTTGTTCATGGAGAAGTTTGGTAATTGTGACACAAACTGAGTTTGTAATTGATTCAAGGAGAAGTTTGATGAATTGTGCTACAAATTGAAATTACCAATTGATTCAAGGAGAAATTGTGTGCATTGTGCTACAAATTGAAGTTTGTCAATTGAATGAAGGAGAAGTTGATTGAATTATGCTACAAAATGAAGTTTGCAATTGATTCAAGGAGAAGTTTCGTGAATTGTGCTACAAATTGAAATTACCAATAGATTCAAGGAGAAATTGTGTGCATTGTGCTACAAATTGAAGTTGTCAATTGAATGAAGGAGAAGTTGATTGAATTATGCTACAAAATGAAGTTTGCAATTGATTCAATGAAAAATTGTGTGAATTGTGCTACAAAGTGAAATTAGTATTTGATTCGAGGAGAAGCTGATTGAGTTATGCTACAAATAGAAGAAAGTTAGCAAAGCGGCTAACCTCTGGTGTTAAACTTGGAACTGCTCAAATGGGGAAAACAAAACTCCAGTGATATGTCAGAAAACTAACCTAATACATATTTATCAGTGACAAAGATGTCTTTTGTTGACCTTTTTGGTTACAAAAATTGAGAATTTTAGGGATTTTTTTTCTAAAACTGCTTACAGATCACTTCACACTGATTGATAGTGATAAGTGGGTTTTTCCCCATTTGGACATCTTGAAAACACCATCTATTGGTTCTTTATTTTTGCCTATAGAAATTAGCAATTATTCTAGGTGAAGTTTGGTGCGTTAATTATGCTACAAATTGAAGTAAGTAATCAATTTTAGCAACATTTAACATTGAAGTATTGTGCAATAAATTTAAGTTAACAACTAATTCGAAAAGAAGCGGTATAAGAATACTCGCCGTTAGTGATGATTTCACTTATCCAGTCTGTTTCGACACTTTTTTATATACTATTTACTAGTTTACTATAGGAATTGAAATGGATGTAATAATGTCTTTTCAATATTTTCATATTCAAATACTATATCTCTGCTGCGGATCAGATTTTTCTATTAATGCTCTCAGAATACACGACAAAAATACCTTCTTTTTCTTTTGAGTCCCACTTCTTACCAATTAC
This sequence comes from Tachinus sp. AB-2021, assembly GCA_030264575.1. Taxonomy (NCBI): domain Eukaryota; kingdom Metazoa; phylum Arthropoda; class Insecta; order Coleoptera; family Staphylinidae; genus Tachinus; species Tachinus sp. AB-2021. The sequence goes on along the minus strand of JARJEC010074181.1, from coordinate 2,405 downwards.
CAATATTTGTGAATATAACGTCAAATGACCAATAGATGACGTCTAATAGACGTCATTTTTATTTGTATAAATGACGTCATAATGAAGTATTTTTGTGTCATTTTTAAGACATCATGTTAACTTAGGTTTTACGTCGAACTACCACATGGTGATAATAGTATATGGTTATTGTTATCAGTAGTTAGCCGAAAAATTAAGTTAAGATGAAAAAACTTCGGATATTCAGCGAAAGTCTTAAGTGAAATTATTTAAAGGTAAAAGATGTTGGCTTGAATATTTACCATTATGCAGCAGCAAAATAACTCACAATATACTAATCATCTAATGAAATTTTTTGATAATTAAAGGTGATTAATAATAAACGTTTTATTGGTTGAAAGTATTTATAAGAGTATTAGATGTTACGTCCTTTTAGATATTGGAATGGGTAGTGGGCTGGGAATAGGACAATCGGTTGTTTGTTATTTATAAAATTATATTTATTTTTGCGTACGTTTTGCAGTTCTTCTAGCTGCCAGCGCTGAGAAAGAAGGCAGAACTCCGAAACGTACGCTAAAATAATTGTAATTTTTTAAATAACAATCAACCGATTTTTCTATCGCCAGCTCACTACCCATTCATGTATTGACAGAAGTTTATTGAAATGATACCAGAACGTCTATTTTACGTCAATATTTAACGTCTGTTTCACGTCATTATGTTACGTTCATTTTTTAAATGACGTCTGGTGCCTGCCATAGTTTTGTCGTCATATTTACGTTATGTTTTAGGTCATAATGACTTAAACTATGACAAAAAAATGACGTGGATATGACGACAAAATTATGTCAGGCACAAAAGAAGTATGTTTGCTGTCTACGATCTAATGACATGTTTATAATTAAAGCTGATTAATTACAAATAGTTCATAGGTTGACAGCTTTGATAAATTTTTATTTAAAAGATACCAGCATGTTTGTTTTGCGTTATTTACTGACGTCATTAAGTTACGTCATTTTTACGTATCTAGGCGAAATGTTTATTCATCGACATCTTTTTGTCGTCATATTTACGTTATGTTTTAGGTCAAATGGCGTAAACTATGCCAAAACATGAAGTAAATATTAAATAGTTTTTGCTGGTTGGGGAGCCAAATATGTGAAATTTATGCAGATGCTTTATTTTCTCTGTGAACAGTTTATATGCATTTATCTATACTACTCAAACCCGTGTTGAAACACACGGACATGCACAACAGTATTTACTACTTCCGATCTCAGCCTGCAAAAACGTCATTTTTGATTTTTTTACTATGATTTTTAAAACACGAGGAAAAGAAAAACGAAAATATGCGAATGATCAAAAACGTAATTTTGAAACTTGGAATTGACGCAACTTAATGACATAAAATTAACGTCAATTGGTCACCTAAAATAAAGGTGTCGATTTGTTTTTTGTTTCAATAAACTTTTATCGGCATTTTTAGAAAATAAAGTGTTTATAATTAATCACCATTAATAATAAACACGTCATTAGATGACGTTTCGATTTTAGATTTTTGTGACTTATTTGGCTGCTCCATAATGATTGATATCTGAGTCGACATTTTTGAACTAAGACTTCTATAGGGACGATTTTTTCAAGGCCAAATTTATCCCACAAAGCTATCTCAATTCCACTCATTCATTTTATATCTTCTCTCTTTTTTTACGTCAAGTGCATATGAACTTGATGAGTAGAATTAAGATGGAGCAACATCAATATTAAACAAATATAATTAATAAAATTTGTCAATATTAATGTAAATATATTAATTAATTTACTTTGATGCAATATTTAATAATTTATGATGCTAGGGGTTTACGGTTTGACTCGCACGATTAATAATTTTTAAACGTATGGACTGTGTGTTGGCTTGTGCATACTTTTAAACATCTTAAAAATGACAAGAATTACGTCATTATGACGTTTATAATGAGTCATTATTTGTTTGCCTTTATTGACATTATTATCATGAATTTCATAACAATGACGTAACTCTACTGGCTTGGCAACAAAGTTTGTAAAAAATATTTTTTTGAAAAACTCTCAGGTTCTTAAATAATTTCAATTTTTAATGAACTATTCTACGTATAATAAGAAATATGGCAACAATGCGTTTATTGCAAAATAATATTTGTTTATATAATATATAATGTTTATTTAAGAATATTTTTTTAAAAATGCTTAGTAAGTTAATAGCATTTTTTTAACTAATTTATTTTTAAAATTTTTTAGCTATAGTTTTAAAATCTTATTATCCAAATCTAAATTTAAATCTTAAGTTTATTTAAAAACTATAGCTAAAAAATTTTAAAAATAAATTAGTTAAAAAAATGCTATTAACTTACTAAGCATTTTTAAAAAAATATTCTTAAATAAACATT
>JARJEC010074130.1:0-10199 GCA_030264575.1 Tachinus sp. AB-2021 | reverse complement strand
GCTGAAAGTGAAAATATCCCAGTGCGGCAGTTAATAATCTTAATAGGCTGCTCGACTTGCACTCTATTGACAGCGGTGGCCGGATTAATTCTCTGCTTCTACTGGTTTTTCCGACGGTCGTGCTTGATATTTCTAAAGGTGCAGTGCTGCCTCTCCGTCCTTGGATCAATGGTCGTCTTCATTTATGCTTTATGGGATGAAGTTCCTGCCGTAAGTATTTTATTTTCAATTATAACTTCTTCGTTTTTAAGCTTCTGGTTTTGTGATTTAATTAAATCGATGATGGTGTAAATTTGCAAATAAAATTGCACCAATTCAACCGGAAATTAATTAATTAATTACGCGATTCATTATTTCGGTAAATCAATTAATTCCGTTTCGACAGATTTAATCATCAGCTTAACAAATCGCGACACTATTTTTTTACTAAAAATGGCTGTGAACTTTATTTGAGTTGTAACCGCATTTTCACGCTGAACTTATTTATTACTCGATCTGAACTTGTTTCAAAGGGAATAAAATACAGCAAACACGTGCAAACTTTGTGGAAGTAAATTGTGTTTTTTTAATAGGTTGGTTGCATTTGTTTAAAAAAAATGTAAAATAACAAACAAAATTTTGTATAAAATTGAAAATTGTGGGTTTTAGGATTTCTTCTTGACAGTGATGAGTTTCCTGGAAAGCTTTCTGCTGACTGGAATGTCGTCTCAGCTGAGCAATTTACTTATTATTTACTCGGAATTGGTGCAGCTGCCACGGGTAAAAAGCATCAAGCAGACGGTCGTTATCATTATCACAGGTAAATAATTAGTATATGTATGATTACCGACATTGCTTGCCCAATTTGTACCTTTATTATCATTGTTTATTAGGAAAGCCATCAAATGTTGTAAATAGCTGCAACTATTGCACTCAACATAATATGCTACTACACTAGTACAGATGGTCACATTAATATAAATTAGTAGTAGTTACAGAAACTGCAATGAAGGTTTCTTTTCTTGCCGTTAACGATAATATTTCCAATTTATTACAGGTGCACCAATGATAGCAGTTTTTGGAAATCACATGGCTCATCTTACAATGAACACTAGGATTAATTCCTGGTGGTTACTAAATGGATCTCTCTCGTTTAACATATTTGTAGCATCTTGTTCCATCATCGCAATTTTATATTTTGTACTTTTTTATATAGTTGTTAGAAAATTGGTGCGGATTAATACTAAATGCGAGAAACCTTCAGATCCACTAATAAACAGGTGAGTTTAGTTACAATTATTATTATTGCTTCAACTTTCTTTTTTCGCTAATTGAAATTATTAGAGTGTGCGACTGAGGAATGTATATTATACAATATTCAGTTTTGATACTTGTATACTGTTGGGTAGTTTTGACATATTTTTTAAAATAATAATTTTATCAAGTATGTAGTCTATAAATCAAGTATTTCAAAGTTCAGTACTACTGATAAAACTCTAAAATCAGTTGTTTAACTTGATTATAATTTCAAGCAAATCCGAAATAATCTTTGACGTACTTGAGATTCATTCATAATAGTCACACTGCTTCATATTTGACAAAATTGTTTTGACTAAAAATATCTTTCAAAACGTTTGATTTCATTGCTGCGGTATAAATATAATTTTTAATAAAATATAGACAATAGCAATTCCAAAAATTGTAATTTATTCAATCAGAAAATTATAAAAAAATTAAACTCAACAAATATATAACAAAAGTATTTTTTTCATATCTTATCAATCAACTAAATAATCGTTTCCATATAATATATTTAATTTAAAAAGTTTCATTTTTATTTATGTTGCATATAAATAAAATCTATATAAATATTACAAAAGTTTAAAAAAGCAAGCAAACTTAAAATTTTCTTATTTGTACTTGCTAATATAATATTGATTATAGTCACTTACAAACAAGTAAATTAAGTTATTGTATATTTTAGGTATTGTTGAACCAAATAACTAAAAATATGATTTTTGTTAGTTTTTGCAGTTTCACGTTGGTTGTGGTTTTAAAAAGAAACTAGTAGTAGTATTTTATTTTATGCTTTATATTATTGGTAGTTTTGTTTTTTATTAAAAATTAGATGCTATCTGCGTGCTACTGAAGTTATGGTTTTTTAATAAATCTGTCTATATTTTCTTAAAAAAAGTGGGTTATAAAGAGGAGTCTCTAAAAATGCGGACTATAATGATATATTGTATTTAACCGATTATACTGTTTGCGTTTAATGAAGATAATTTAATACATTAAAATTCACCAAATTATTTTTAATCGGTTAATTTTTCAATTAATGGTAGGATTCACTATAGCAATAAAAGCGTTAAAAAGGTTTGCATATATTATAACGGCAGATGGCAATTGCTTTGATTTAATATTGTGGCGCAGCTTCAGATCTCTGAGGATGTGCAATTAAATTCAACACTTTTATATATGAAAATAAAGTAATAAAATTTGTTTCTGATTTTTATTTAACAATTTAATAAATTTCACAGAACAGAGTTTTTTTTGCTTATGTTTTATACTATAGCATATAAATAATTATTCAAACAATTTTTGCACATTAGTTCGATTACGCAACATCTCAAGTGAAATATTTTTACAAGTTCAGATAGTGAAGCAGCTGACTGGTTTCTTCCGTCGTATTTTAATTCAAAGTTTTCATTTATAGTTATTCTTTTACATTAATTTTTAAATGCTTAGTTGTTTCGTTTAATTATAAATTTCTGACAGGTCCACGCTAAAAAATCATGACTGAACAACTCCATTGTATACTTTCAAAACTTTTCCTTTTTAACAAACTATTCCATGATCCAAAGTGCTTTTTAAATATCTAAATATTTGTTTTACTTGGTTTCGGTGTAAAACTGTATGGCTAGAGGGGTTGAATCTTTAGTCAAGTGAACCTACTGTCTGTTGATAAGAACCTTTAATTGTAATTTTTTATCTCTCAAAATCCCATTTGAATCAGACATTTTGATTTTTTTTGTTTATTTTTTTTAAATTATTGCTATTGGACCATTATCGTTCACTTGATTTCGTCCAAAGCTGGAAGCTGGTTGTTTTGAGTACATACTATTCATGTTTATTAGACAATGAAATGAACTTTTTTGCAGGTTTTTCACATAACACCTGGCATTGGCTCGCGCACATTACAAACAACTTTAAGTTAGAATTTTACATCATCGTTTAGAACTTCTTGGCTGGAATTCAAGCTCTGAAGCCATCTTATTCATTTACATGTGGATACCTAGATACCCACGAACAGCTTTGTCGTCAAATTTAATAAACACGTAGCATTCACACATTGATAAAAACATGGTTTGTTTGCCAGCAACCGTTGGTTGATTTACATGCAAGTTGAATGGCGACTACGATAGTAATACTTATTTACATTTTTCTTGGTGCCTTTTTATGTAATTTAAGATGGACAACATAAAGTTTATAATCTTTGCATTTTCTAATTATTAGTCTTTTAAAAATTGTTTTTTGGCTGCCCTATTGTTTAAAAAACCTTTTCTTCTTTTTTACTGTTTTCTGTCCATGAGCCTACATACTTTTTATCAAGTTTTTATTTTCAGAAACTGATAATTTCCCATTAGTACATTTTGTTCGTTTGCATTGACGTAGTTTGTGGTTTCACTATTACGCATTAAACTTATCAACTTAGTCTTAATCACAATTTATGTGCCTCAAGTCAAAACCACTTAGGCCATTTGCACCATCGTGGCTTAAATCTACGTTTAAGTAAACCACAGTTAACTTTAAGGGCAGCTTTAATTCTCACTTTGTTGCACGGACACATTTTAAACGTACTTTAGAAAAGCCGAGTTGAAAATATATTATATATGACAACATCGCTTAATTTTAGAAATATCGTTGGTCAGGCTCTGGTTCAACCTTTTTAAAATAGTTACCGCTTAGATTAAAAATAATATAGGTAATATATAACATGACGACATGTCTATTTAAAATAAAAAGATAACGCAAATATTATCAACAATGCATGTTATATTGGATAAAATTTAAAAAAAATTGTGAATTTTTGCAATCAAATCAAAGATTATTTGTGCTTCTTCTTTTTATGAAAATTTGAAGTCTCATAACGCAAATTAAATATTCATGAAAAATGCAAATAATTGTTTTTAGTATAATTTATTATGATATCCTTCGGATTTATTCTAGAAGAGTTTATTGTGTAAAAAAAATACATATGGCTTCTTTGGGCAATTTTAATTTTAAATTATGCAACTAAGACATAGCATACGTACACAACATGTCAATTAAAAATTACAATAGAAAAAAATATATATATTTTTAAAACTAGACAATCATTTAATACAACAATTTTTGTATTAAATGAATATCTAGTTTTAATTTTTTTTCTGTTGTAATTTTTATTTCACATGTGTTGCATTTTGATTTTTAATTTATTATTGTAGCGCTGAAGATGGATCCAGTTAGATCCTAAACGTACGTAATGTCTTAGTTGCATAATTTTAAATTAAAATTGTCTAAACAAACTATTTGTGTGTTTTTACACAATAAACCTTTCTAGAAATCATTGTTAATTATCAAATTTGCAGACCAAGAAAAAACTAAGTAAATATTAAATACCTAAACATACATTATTTACTTACTATTTACTCAGTTTTTTCTTGGTCATCTAACGTTTCCTGTGATAGTGGAATATGTTTTTTTTTATGATTAATAATTTTAAAATTTCAATAAACGTGACAGATGCAGAAATATGATTTACATTTATTAGGTTAAGTTCTCACTAAACTCACCCTATTAATGGCCTAAATTTAAGGGTCGCTTAAAGGCTGAAGCGTTCCTTAAGAATATGGTGCAATGAAAAAAACCAGGTAGTAAGAAATGTTGGTGCAAACGGGCATTAGTCAAGCCAGGTTCTGCAAAGTTAAAAACTATTAATTACTTAACAAGTTTTACAATTGATATGTATACAAATAATTGTGACTGTACTAAATGACAGAAAATGCGTAACTTATAAAATGACAGCAACGGTAAATAGATAATAGAACCAATCAAAACGCTTTAAATCACTCTATATGTCGGCGCGTCGTATCAACTCGGCGTGTTTGGAGTGTCCATGTGCATGACTCTATTGGCTTTGATTGATTAGTCAAATCAAGAATAAAATTATAAATATGTACATGAATAGAAACTATTGTAATGTTTAGTCATACTTTCAGTTATGGATTTTTTTAAAATCTCAGTATGTCTATACTTAAAAGACGTTCTAGCAATCTGTTTTTCTGAAGCATTTGGTTTATGACAATTTATCGAAGCATTGATGACGTCAGAACAAACTTAAATAGTTAGTTGAATATAAGGTTGTTACAATAGTTACTACTGCGTTTGTTGTGGCGAGTTGTGGTTATTGAAAAGAAATGTTATGACGCTACTGACATTGACGTAGGTTATTTGTGGTTAATGTATTATTAAACTGATAATTATATCAGTTTAATATCATATTTAATATATAATCAAACTAGTTGTGGCGACGTACTACGGTAATTTTTAGTTAAGCTATTAAGCTTAACTAAAAATTACCGTAGTACGTCGCCACAACTAGTTTGATATAGACTAGGCGTGTAGCAAAAATATTTGCTTGTTTGTTTTTTGTTACGGAACATTTTGCTGCTCAATGAACCAACTGCTTACACTTGATACAAGAAACTGTATATTTTGACGTTGAACGCTTTGATGTTTTATTTTATTTCAATTTTTACGTTTGTTTTACACAGATTTTTCTTAAGATCACCGCGTGCAGCAAACGCAGTTAATTTTCCCTTCTCAACTATATTGTATACGTCTTTAATGTATAATTTAAGCCCATAAGACAAATAACAGAGTTCTCCTTTACAATGGGGAAATTGTATCTACTAACCAATTAAAATCATGGTTTTCTTAACGCAAGAGACGCTGCTAAGTTTCAAAAGATGCAGCGAGACTTTTGGGACCGCATATCCGCCTTCATATCGCGGTTTCCGCAATACGTAAAATTGTTATATGCCACAATACATTTCTAATTTGATGATTATCCTATTTATGGAATTATTTCACTTGCTCCGGAGCAACAGCAAAGTTAAAGGGTAGGCGTTGTATATAGTTTTATATGAGAAGCATAGAAAAATCAACAGATTTTTGAAATTTTGTAATATATGGATTGTAATGAAGACTACATTTTTGATGGGGTATTGCCCTTCAAAAATTAGCGTTTATTAAACACGTTGGAAGAGCGCTCTAGCCAGTCTACTTTGTAAATGCTTACGCAATACTTGCTGCACGTACAATCCGTAAAGTGTGAATTAACGTGTTCTCCGGACCCTGGCTCCGCGCTTTTTTTATAGTTAGCAAACTATAAATTTTAACGTTATTGAAAATTTATTAGCAAAAAGGTAAATTATAAAATTTACATATAAGTCATTATTATAAGCGTACAATATTTTTATATGTTATGTTTTTGGCCCGTGCACTTTTTAACCTGGCCCCACATAAGCTAATGCAAATTACTTGCATTTAATAATATTTGGCCTTGTTTACAAGCAATTCCAAATAGAAATTCTCAAAATAATGGCTTTTTTTTCAAATGATTTCCTAATCAAGTGTATATATTTTATTTTATTATTATAGAATAATGTAAGAAGATAATCGACTAGATAATTTAAACTTTTTATTTTAAATTTTAAAACTGTTAAAACATAAGATATAAATGATAACCCTCATAAAATAAAATACTTGAATGCATTTTCTAGTATTTACTTATCATTAACTGATAGGACCACCCTTTTATACAGAGTATTCCCTGGTGTATGCGGATGCACAAACTAGAAACTTCTACAAGAACTTTATTAACTTGTAACTTCACCGGTACATACATAGACCACATAATATTTGTAAAGTGTATAATACCCTAATATAATCTTAACATTACATCTAAAATATGACTTTATTGACAATAGAAAATATTTTACTTATACTTATTTATTTATTGTATTTTATTGTTTCAGGTTAAAGTTGCTGAAAAGGTCAGCTTTTGTGTTTTGCTCAATAACAGCCACCATATTTAGTAGCATCCTGTACATCAATTTCTCAGAAAATATGTTTTATCATTATGTTTTTAGTTCACTGTCAGTGATAATGGTAAGTCCACTAAATAATATCGTCTTTATACTTACTTTTTAATTGCAGGGTACGATTATATTCTTTTGCTATATTTTATATTCGGAAACACCAATTAGACGACTTTTAATTACGAGGTTGAAGGATAGAAATAATGAAAAGCAAAGCCCAGATGCTGGAAAACATTTGAAATGTGAGTGTGCCATTGTGGTATCCATGCGTTATACGTTGAACTTCATAGATTTAGTACGTGCATGGTAGAGAAAACAAAAAAGTTTTGTTTTGTTTTATTTTATTTTTTAATTAAAAAATAATTTTTCAGCAAACGGGTCATTTGTATAATATAATTTCACTGCCGGGCAATTCATCTTAATATAAAAGCAAAGTTGAACATTTTAATCATATGGGCGTTGCTCCATTTTAATTATTCAATTTGACTGTTGAAAAGTTTTGCAGAGTGGAAAAGTTAAAGGTTCACATTTTCAATTATAAAAAAATAACATCGAAAGAGTGAAAATATAATACAGTGGATTTTGCTTTATGAGAATAATTGGGTCTTATTTAATTAGTTTTAAACCAATTAGTGTCTTTTGCTTGAAAATATCAATTTAAATTAAGCACTTGATAGACTTAATCTGTGTATAAGTATAACGATTGTTGTGGATAATTTTATACAATAATAACTGTGGGGATGCCACCCCTGCGGTTCCATTATCTAGTATGACCAATTGCAAATATTTGCAAAAGTTAATCAATTCACTTTTAGAACTTGGATAGGTGGCCACATGGCTGCCGACCGGTATCATTCATTATTAGAAAACAATTAATATCGCTTAATGTAACACATACATATACAATGCCGAAGAACCCGGAGGGCCGGTTGGGTGAAACCCAAACACAAAAAGTACGAATACAATAATAATTATTATTTCATTCTAATTCAAATACAAGTTTTTGATTGGCGTAAATAGGCTTAGACAAGCGAATTGATAACCGACAAGCATGGAATTATCGTTTGTGTTTTTCCTTGTGATATCATTATTAACAATCAAATTGGGCGTTCAGCTTTGATAACGCAACAACACAAAAGCGCAAAAACAAAATAAGAAAATAATAATAAGAGAATATTACACGACGATGTAGTGTTACGGCATTATGTTGCAAGTGTGTAAGAAATTATCAAAATCCAATTTCAAACTAGAACTAAACAAATAGCATTTAACAACGTATATACAAAATGTATCATTTCTACATTATTAATTCGAAAACAAAAACGGTTATTAATATCTTTAATATATCCAGTTATTAAACGTAAATTAAAAAATCCGTACGTTTCTTTGACCTATATGGGAATTTCATGATTAAAAATTGCAGAACTAAAAAATATCGATCTAAATGTATCCTTTCGAACAAAAAATTTAATTTCATCTTATATAAATAAGATAAAAATTTAAAGTAATAACAATTCAGGTCCTATTTATTAGTAGGCAAACCGGAAGGAGCTTTCAAGAGAGAATCGAAAAACACCATAGAAGTTTTACCCAGAGGATTGATGATTCCACGTACGCTGATCATTTATTTGAATAGTAATAGTAATAATAAAGGTATAAAATAAAATTAGTTGGAAACAATGAAAATTAATTTGTTTGTTAATGTTTATGTTTTACATCATTGCCCCTAATTAAGCCGATGGCTTGTCATAGCGGGGTTTTGATGGGACTAGCAGCTTATAAGGTGACTTCCGAACCAATATATATATATATATATATGATAAATATGATAAGTTAGGAATTTTATTAAATGATCAACAATAGATGTAAATAATTTTCCTTTTTCAAATTTATTATTTGTGAACATTTAGTTTTAATTAAATTAAATTGTTCTCCAACCGGGTATTAGCTTTTTTCATTTCCCAATGCGCACGCTAATATTATTTTTATAGCCCCCCCCCCCCCACATTGCTTTCAACAAGTTGTAGGTAAACACTGTAACTTATAATTATTACTAGATTCATCCGCCTGATGATGCCACTATGTCGTGAAACATTGTTGCGGAAAATAATATTTTTATGGTATTTTTGAAAAAGTTTTTTCTTTAGTTTCATGTTATTATAATATTATTTGAGAAATAATCTGCACACAAATTCCTTCAACTCCAAGTTTTGACTCGGTCATTTTTTAGAACGTACTCTATAGCAATTGAATTGGAAAAAAAATTGATAATAAAATCAACTACAATGTCGGGTTATTAATAGTATAAGCCAATTATTTCGAACCATTTGAAATTTTTTACAAATCTTACACTCAAAATTGCACATATACAAATTACAATGCTAAACAACGCAAGCAATATAAACAAATTGAACTTGTCAACAACAATTTCCTTCTATAACTATAAACCATATCGAGCCATTTTTAAATTTTAGACAAATCAGATTCAACTTACAGTGAAAATTACACATATGCAATAATTACAGCTATAAGTGCACATATAAAAGAATTGCAGTGCTAAGCAACGCAAGCAATATAAACAGAACGAACTTGACAAATTAATTATTATCTGCAGTGTCATATGCATAACCCCATCAACGTAACAATACACAAATCTAATCTAGCATATCTGGGCAAATAGTCTGTTGAAATACTATAAGTAAATAAAAATTGCCAGATATTTATCTAGTGCATAGCAACGAGTGTTAATTTATCAGTTTAAAAACCACGACAGTAGTTTTTTGACAAATTAATACAGTTCTTTTATGCATCTCGCTTAACTTCTTCCTTGGAAAGATATGTATGTGTATGTGAATAAAATTATCTCTGAAAAATAATTGCAAAATTATTAATTCTTCGCCCTAAAAGCTGGATGTTAAATGAAGATTTTTGTATGACTTAGACAATACACTCAGAAGATGTGCCTTCCAAACAATCTAGTAATTATGCAATGTTTATGTTTTTGCAGGTGTGTCAAATTTATCAAACAAGTGCTAATTGGTTGTCTATTAATAATGGGAGGGGGGGGGGGGGTAAATT
>JARJEC010074103.1:0-17733 GCA_030264575.1 Tachinus sp. AB-2021 | reverse complement strand
GTTTTCGGGCAAAGGCTGCTAGTTTCTATCAACGATGGCCCGTTTTGTTTCTCGTAACGAAATAGCATAGTGGATTGTTAATATTCCGAAATGTATACGGTACCAACAATTATCGCAGCGAGAACGACTACTATAACGACCATATTGTTGTAAAGTAAAGCTGTTTGCTGAAACTTCTTGTAGGGTCATTATAATATTTTCTAACTAAGGTCATATAGCTCTGACTAAACAATGGCAAGAAATATTATTGACAGTGACAAACAATATCATTGTGACAGTAACAATATGGAGCATAAAATTGCAAAACTTTGGTGCAATGTTAAATATGGATGCTTTATCAAAATCCAGAGTATGGCCTTCTTTAAAGTGATGAGAAGATAAGTCCGTATTATGGCTTTTATTTTTGCAATCTCGTTTGTGTTGATAAGAGGTCTTTTAGTTTTTGACAAGATTATCCGATGTATTTAATTAGACAGTTTGCACACGGAATGAAATAAATTGTGTTTTTTGTATCATCTTTAAGCGTCTGAATAACAATTAAGCCTTTTCTGGTTTGAAAGTTATGTTTAAAGTTAGTTCTTTAGGTTTTGCGAAAGTCCATTGACAATGAGCACTACTGTCTACAATTTTTGAATTATATTACTATTATTCATATTACGTATAGGAGGAGCATTTTTATTAAGATAGAATTAATAAGAGAATTGATAATTATTGGCAATTAATTTTTTCCTTAGAGAATTAAGATTTTGAAATTCCTCATTACTGAGGCTCAATATTCGGTTCTTATACATGTTGATCTTTGTAGAATATTTCAGATATAAGTACACTCATTTTGGCTATTAAGTTTTGGCAGATAACAGATAAGAAAATCGTGGAATTACTTTTGAGTATCAATGGAATACTTTTTTGTCAGTTTAGAGGAGGTTTAATAAAACACAATAGGGAATAAATAAATAAAAATAAGTGCTAGAGCTAAACAAGTAGTTTCTGGTATATATTGTATTATAGATTATTCTATATAAAAACTAATAATCTAGAAATACATACAAAGATAAAAAATTAAATGTAAAGCAGAAAAAAAGGTACAATTAAAACAAAAAAGAAAGAATCATAATATAGAAGTAGACAAAGAGAAGTAGTGTCAGAGAAAAATTAAGTCATTGATTCTAAGACACAATAAAAACAATGTTTTTGCAATTTGAAGCAAATAAAATTGTACAAAATTGTTTAAAAAATTCATATAAATATAATTAATATAAAGAGTGTACAATTTTACAATTTTATGTTTTTTTATTAATATACAATTAAATATTTTTGAATTATTTTTTTGCGCCTAGGGTGGAAATATAACCATTAATTTTTTCACTTAAAATCGATTGTGGAGCACATCTACTTTGTACGTACAACAATCCTTGCATATCCCTTTGTTCCAAAGCAATCTGTGCAGCTGTATCCAATTCACTAAAAAATGAAGATATTAAATAAATCACATAATTTGTTTAATATACATACTCAGCCTTAACGTAGCACTTCACTTTTAAATCTTCGCCAACACGTTGTATATATTTCATTGCTTCATTCTTATTTTTATACTGCAAACAAACATCAACAAATGGAGCGTAACCCACAGGTGATTTTTTTAATTTTGAAAATTTATCTAATTCATCCCATTCTGATAAGCTGGCTAAAGTTTGAATACGTAACCACCAAAATCTATAACAAATATCATAATTACTATAAAAAAGTAATATAAACAAATATGAAGACAAAGACAAAGTAGACTTTTAAAGAAATTCTATCAAATATATTTAAAATCAGACAGATTTTTATCAAGTTTTTCCTTAACCTAAATTTTTGAAATAAGCCATATGCATGCATGTAGTACCTTTTGTCTGGTATTTTGTATTCTGATTTAAATTTCTCTGCCAATTTCAACTCCTTCATTAATAATAGCTGTTTGCATGTGTCATGTACGGATTTACCTACAAAGCTATCTTTTAAACTTTCCTCTAAGCGTTTTTGCTGTTTAGATAATTTTAGTGCTTCTTCACACATAGATGAATTTAAATCGTTATGACCTTTATAAGCTTCATATGCAGATGAAAGACTTGATTCTCTTTCATACGACTCCTAAAAAACACCAGTTATATTTAATACCAATAAAAGCTAAATAGAACAATTATATTACCTTGTCATTAAGACTTTGTATTAAATATTGCTGTGCTTGTGAATTAAAATCATCTTCTTGTATAAAAATTTCTTTTAGTGCTTCAGAACTATGTTCCCGGCAATATTTTATATAAAGTGCCAAAGATACAGAATATTTATGTATTTGTAACTAAAATATTAAATTATAGAATGCAACAAAATAGGTGTTCAGTAAAATTTAAATCATGTCAAAGAATAATATATTCTGTAACAAGCTTGGAATAGGGCATATTTTTCCCGAATGGAAAGTTTGTCAAATTAGCTAGCTGTCAAGACCCGCGAGACGGTTCCATAAAAACGACTTAAATTTAAAATGTGTTGCAGACTATACTTTTCCTACAACTACAGTATCATTTGTAAAATAAATATTTTAAATATAATAGTAAAAATACTGAAAATGTTACAAACATCATAAATAATTAAGTTAGTATTATTAAAACCAATAAACTCTATACGGACGTAACTAGAGTGGCTTCGGTATAATAATGTTATTGCTCATACAAAAATCAAATTAATACATAATAAAACTCTTTATAATAGTTGCTCAAACTGGCCACCATTTTGTTCAATGAATAGTTGGCATCTTCTATAAATGCTGGATGTTGCATTTATTGAACAAAAACAAACAAAAATAAATGAAATTTAATTTTTTGTGTCAATAAATTTAAATGGTTTTTATTTAAGTTTTTTCTTATGCAATCTTATAATCGCAACCCTCATTCGTTGCTACGTCAAATAAAATATTTATTTCTCTTTCAACTGATAATCATTATATCATATTATTTCTTATATTTATTTATTTATTACTTTAATTGCAGTTGTAAATATTACAAATAATAACATTAAAAACTGTTTTTTGTTTTTGAAAATCGGTTAATGAATAAGTTATAGATCTTGTCATTTTTCATAAACCGCTCTGTATGTATAATTATTTCATTATTTTGAAATTTTAAATAGCTTTTAAATAACAAAATAATATAGACAAAATACTTTAAAATGTGTTGTTTGTTCTCACTAAAATTATTTTAAAATTAATATTTTTGTGATAAATATCTCACCAAAAAATATAATTTTAGAAATTCCAAATTAACTTTTATATCATATTAATATAAGTTACCTTAAAGTCTCCTAGCGGCATGTCATTCCTCAGTTTCAATATAACATCATATATCAAATCGGTATCTCCACTTTCAATAGCTTTAACTAAAGCAGGTTCATGTTCTTGTAGATTAACCAACAATTTAACTTGTTCACTTGCTTTGTTTTCATAATCCAATAACTAAAATGTGCAATTATTTAAAAATGAATTATTGACAGTCAATCAGTAGAATGCAGTACATCAGTATAAAAAGACGATTTGCACGTATCGATGTTCCATCTAAGAGTATGGCAAATATTGCACGAACAAAGCTTCTATCATGACCAACAAGTGCAACACCTTGCATCAAGTGATCGTGTCAGGAGATTTAAATTTTGTGAATGGAACTAATTATCAAATAGTTCACAGTCCACTAATATTATTCAACAATAAAACCACCCAAAATGGCATTAATAATCTAGCGCAACATTCACAAATTTTACAAGAACAATCCAGTTGCCTTTGTGAAATCCAAAGATTCTCTGTAAATGCATGGTGTGGAACATTAGCAAACAATTTAATTGGGTCTTTTAGATTACCAAAGCATGGATGATAGAATACGCATTGGCTAGAGTAATTGGGACAAGCACATTAAAATTGAAATTAAATTATTTTTTTCCATTTGCGTTTAATACACTCTGCATTTTGTTTTAAAACTATAACAAAATACATCAGAATTTCACTCGTGAACTAAAAATTCCAAATAGCAAAGCAAATGTCTGGAAATTTTCTTTTTCAATTGATGATACATTCATTATCTATAAAAAAAGAATTGAAAATAAAAAAAGTTAGTATACATTTAATTTATCAAAACAGCAAACAACTAGAGGACACTAAAACTTTTTCTTCCTCCCTTCGCATGATTTATGCAAATCGTATATATTTTGCAATTTCTAATAAAACTAATCAAGTTAGCAATTATTGAGTATGACAATTATACTTCAAAAACATATGAATATATAAAGGGTGTTGCATTTTACATTGCACAGCAATCTTTTTGGATAAAACTTGAATCAAGTTTACCAAGTTGTATAGAAAAAAATCTGAAACCATCATGTATGAAAACTGAGATAGGTGGTGTTGCCATGATGACAATGCAACAAACAAGTAATATGTACCCTAGCTTTATGTACAGGGATAGCAACAATGACCAAGGATTGATTAATAGACAACCAAGTACACACTTGTGGAAATACGTAAAAATAAAAATTCACTAGATGGGGTTTCTTTATATGCGGAACAAATATAAGTTAATAGCAGGATATATGTTATTAAAAAAACAAACAAAACATTTATTGTACATTAAATTTTATAACAAATAAACTAGTGTTCCAAAATGATAATGTGCCATTAATATAAATGCATCTTAGGCTTGTGTAAATATGTTGAAATTGTTGTTTAATTATTCAAAAAGTTGTTTAATAAAAATAACATTCACCTCATAAATTCATCTGTCAAAATATCACAAACGACTGTCATAAAACCAATAATTCAGTTATTTTTAGTGTGCAACACTGAATTTCACATACCTGGAAAAACATTAACATTATAAAATTCCTAGATTTAAATGGCGCGAATTTAAAAATTCTTAATCATTGTTGCCATTATAACTTTGTATATAAAAAGTCAGCAAATCATGAACTGAGTGCATGAGCATATCTATAACACAGACACTAGCACTAGCCAATGTGAAAATAATTTCTAGAAACTTTAAAAAAATCAATTGTTTTAGAAAAAGTAATCTGTACTCAAGTAAAAATGCCCATATCGCATACTATCCACTCTTGTTATATAAAATACTATTACTTAACAATAAGCAAATTTAAATTGAATTTATAATTTAAAAAAATTACTTGAAAAAATAATAATAGTAGAATTTCCTTGGTAACCTGATTATTTATATTTTTGGTAACTAAGCAACTTTTGTTTGCACACATAACATGCACTTTATTCTTATCATTAATAAAGTATAAATTAATTTTGCTAATTAAAAAATTGCAATTCAAGGACAAGTTAAATTAAAAACCCTATAATCAATTGCCTTGTGGTAACTTGCAGCAGACTACCTAACAGGCTGCCAAACAATGAGCATTCCTTATAGTATCCATAGGAGAAAAAGGTTTTACCCTTGTAGAACCTTTTATCAATATCTTTTAAAGGAAACAAAATAAGCAAGTACCAATATTATTATCCTGACATTTAATTTTAGTTTGACAGACAATAATAGTAAAATCATTTTCCAGCTGTTAAAAGACTAAATTTTTAGTTGACTTGCAACCAATTATTATGTAAACAATATTAAAACAGCTGAAGATATGGAATCATTTTTAAATCTGTTTCATCCCTATGATGCAGATGTTAACCACAATAAACATCTACCAATAGACCTTCCACCAGAACCGCAATTAGGAAATGTTGAATACAAGTTGAAAATTATTAATCCTTCGCAACAACGGTTCGAGCATTTAGTAACACAGATGAAGTGGCGCTTGAGAGAAGGTCAAGGTGAAGCCATTTATGAAATCGGTGTTACAGACAATGGTGTTTTAGCTGGTGTATCAGACAGTGATATGATAAAAAGTCTTAATACCCTTAAACAAATGGCTATTCAATTGGGAGCGACCACTACAGTTTTGAAACAACAAACATTAGATAATGGAATGAGTATTTCCAAAGTTTCAATTAAGAACGATAATAAAAATGATTTAATAGAAATAAGGGTAGCTGTCCTGGGAAATGCCAATGCTGGTAAATCTTCGTTGCTTGGTGTTTTAACTCAAGGCAGTTTAGATAATGGAAGGGGTAAAGCAAGATTAAACATGTTTAGACATTTGCATGAAGTACAAACTGGAAGAACTTCATCAATCTCACACAAAATTTTAGGATTCAGTTCACAAGGACAACCCATTAATTATGGTTATGGTGAGCTAGTGACAGCTGAAGAAATTTGTAATGTGTCAACAAAGTTGGTGACATTTATGGATTTAGCTGGACACCGTAAATACATCCATACAACTATTAAAGGTTTATCGGGATATTTACCACACCATGCAATGCTTGTAATTTCAGGGACAGTAGGTGCAATAGGAATGACAAAGGAGCATTTATGTCTGACAATTGCTATGGATATTCCATTCTTCATAGTCATCACAAAAATTGATCAGGTTTCACCGATGGCTACAATAGATAGTCTACAGTCTCTTATAAATCAAGCTAGAAGTCAAGTAAAAGTTTCCTTATTAATTATTGAATCCGAGAATGATGTAATTACAGCATGTTCGAAACATAATAATGTAAATATTGTTCCTATATTTTGTGTGTCCAGTGTCAATGGTGCTGGACTAAATCTGCTTTTAAAATTCTTATACGTACTTCCACCTAATATGTTACCCAAAGAAAAGAAACTATTAGAACAGGATAGTCCAGAATTTCAAATTGACGAGAATTTCTATGCCGGTGACGTAAAAATTTTAGGTGGCTTATTAATAAAAGGGCTAATATCTGAAGGAATGGAAATGCAAATTGGTCCATTAAAAGATGGCAGCTTCATTCCCGTCACAATAAAATCAATTCATAGGAACAGAGTACCTTGTACCGTAGTACGTGCAGGACAAAGTGCAGCTATTTCACTGAATACAAACATTGATTGCTTACGGAATGGCATGGTATTAATACAAACTGGTATTGAGAAGTCAGGTTGCATTTATTTTCAAGCTAACATAATATCGTACCATGGAACATCATTTTATCCAGGTTTTCAAAGTATTGTTCACATTGGTCATATACAACAGGCAGCTACAATTGTAGAAGTATTCCCCAAAGAGAGCACTATTCAAAGAAATGCAAGCGTTATGTTTAAATTTAAAAAACATCCAGAGTACCTTTCTAATGGAAAAAAAATATTATTCATTGATGGTCAAGAAACAGGCATCGGTGAAGTTGTAAAAATATTTCCTTTAAATTAATTTTATAAAATAGTATAAGTAAAAGTAGCACGTAATATTAATTCTATTTTACAATGTTCAACAGTTAATGATTATATATTTTAAATTGGTTCTTATAAATTTATGTAAGTTAGCCCAGATACAATGTAGACCAAAAAAATACTCAAAATAAATTCCAACAGGACAGCTGGAAATTAATATTTTTAATTTTCGTTGGTTTAGGCCCATTTGTACCGTTGTTCTTTAAAAGTAATAAACATTTCTTATTACATTGCACCATTTTTAAATTCTACTTAAAGGTATAAGTTAGGTTTATTGGGGGGCAAATTAACTCAAAGGCGTAAGGTACAATTGAATTATTTCAAAAATTTCATAAATGAATTTTTTTTTTAATGTGTTTTATCATGAAGAGCATCTACGATTTATACAAAACTGTTTCTTCTCTCTTTATTGAAAAATTAACTATTTGATATGGTTAACTTCACGTTAACCTAAAAACGGTGCTAGACAATACAAAAAAGAAAAACAATTTTGAACTATACCTATTATTTGAAGACGTCTACATTGTAACAGAGTAAAAGAATTTTTTGCATAAAAAATTGCAAACAAAGATTTCCGTGTATAGTAAAAGTGGTCAGGTAGAAGCTCTCATTTTATCATATGTCATAAACAATCAAAAATTATTTCAAGTAGTAATATTTATATTTGTTGAATTTTACCCAAGTAGCCAACAAACTAGAGGCATTTCAACAGTGTTCATGTAAATATGTGTATGTGTGTGTTGAGTTAAGGCTTGTTACTCTAAAAATTTGCCTCCAATATCTAGAGCGCCATTAATTGAAGACCTCGTGGCAACAAGGCTAGCCACAATAGGAATTTATTGAGTAATGCAAATTAAAACTTAAATATTAATATAATCTACATTATTTTAATGGATTTTTACAGGTTCATTGGATACTCCAATATACACAGAACAAGCATATATAAAAATTGAAATATGTTAGTAACACAATTCACAAGTTATTTGGATTAAAAATGACAACTCTTTAAAAATTGAGATGTGGTTGATAGCCTTGTTGCCCCGAGGTCTTTAATTGTTTCTCAATAGCGAATGGTACCGGTAGGCAAGGCTATGCAATCACCCATATTAGTGCCAACCGTCTAACATTGCTTAAGTTTTGCAAATTGACGATGTCGAATGCTTGTTAAACAACGTTAGGCACTTTTGGCACTTGGATGACTGCATAGCACTGCCTACCAGTAGCATTCGCCATTGAGAAACAATTAATGGTGCTGTAGATATCGGAGGGAAATTTCTAGAGTAACAAGCCTTAATTCAACACACACAACCTACATGAACATGGTTAAAGGATCTCAAGGTCGATCTTCGGTTGGGTCAAACCCAACAAATACGAATACTATTATATCTTTGGGATTGTCATTGTACTTAGGAAATTGAAAGATTTAGTAAACATGACAAAAAGATTATAGCAAGATTCAGATTTGGGAATGAAGAAAATGTGTCAAAGTTTTGGTTGGATAAAATGAAGAAAATACGCAGAAGGTGGTGCTGTGTTAATGAAACAATTGAGCATATGTTATTAGAATAAAGTGTGACAATAGAGGAGCAAGTGGATGAAGTGTTGAACAGGGATGGAAATGACATAGAATGGATAATGACAGGCATAAAAATAAAAAAGAAACTGGACAAATGTAAATGCATTATTTCGTAGGATTTTTTTAATGTAGTGAAATACTATATACTGTAATTTTTAAGGTGGAAAGGCAACAAAATAAACAAATATTATTATATCTTTTAAAAGAATAAGCGAGACAATACTAAATCAATGATACTATTTTGAATACATAGAAAGTTCTTTAAAATTTTCCTCAAAACCATTTGGTATAAATTGAAATATAAAATAATAGATTGGTAACATTCCAATACATTTTAAGATAAATTACACAACATTTAACAAATATTTTATAATCTTTGTCGACAATTTATTTCTTGATATTTTGTAATATTTATTAATATTTCAAAATTTTAAATTTTTTATTTGCAAAACAAATTTCAACATAATATCGACATTTTATGTTATAGCCCAACATTTTTCTTAGCTTTTTTCAAACACTTTGCTATATTACAATATTTCAAAAATAATTTTTGATATTCTTCAAGCAAATTAAAAAAAGAAAATATTTACTTCGTTTTAATTTCGTAGATACATATAAACATTTTAAAAGCATTTTTTTACATTTTGCATGTTGTGATAATTGTGAATATTTTGAAAAAAATATTCAATATTTATTAATTTGTTATATTAGTATATTAAAGCAATTTAAAAAAGGTACCTACCTTGATTGCCAATTTTCTTTTTCCAGTATCTGCCGCAGTCTGTGCAATTTCACTGTATGATATACCTGAATTATTTCCTAATTTATCTGCAATTTCTTTTGCTATTTGTTCGTCATCCATTGGTACACGTTTACTAACCTAAATAAAATATATCATAAATAATTTGATTTTACATTAAAGGGTGTTCAAGCTCAAGAGAATTTTCGTATAAATCAAAATAATGCGTGATGTGCACGTAAACAGTTCAATAAGGCACTCCTAATACAATGTTGTAAAACTATGGGGTGCGCAAAGAAAATGAAGAAAATAATTTTGTTCGGCCAAAACCTCAAACCTTTTTTTGTCATCAACAACAAATATTTGTTTAGACAACAAAAAAAAGATCATCAACAACAGGACTAAATATATAGTATTTGTACGAACGGACAACAACAAAAATAATTCAATGTAAAAAGGGGGTCACAGAATACAAAAAATTGAGAACCGCAGTCCTATTGGCTGTTATGATTGGTGTGTAGAGGACTTGTAGTCGAATTAAGTAAAATATAGAAGTATTGAGGCTCTTGGCACCGTTTAAATTAATACGGTATATGCAACTTTAATAAATAAAAAATTAAATATTGCATTCAGTATACATTGTCGTATATAATATAAAATATTAAACACAATACATATATTAAATAAACCTAGTCTAAAGTCCACTCCTACTCCGTTCACCCACTTTCTAATCACATTCCGTCTGCTTGCATTTGTTTTAGTAAAACTCTCTTGAGCTTGAATACATCTTAACATTATTTCTGTTACCTTATATTTTGCCCAATGTACTAATATTCGATTACTACCCTCTTTATCAGGCATTTTTAAATATTTAGCTATTTGAATTGCTAAATAATATTGACGACGAGCTAAAAGTCTATCGAGAAGAGTTTGATGAGTCAAATAATGCAATCGAATTCAAATTAAGGTCTATTATATAAAGTTCATGAATATAACATTTTAAAAAAATTACTATTACTCGAAATAATAAATGTTAAAAACAAAACTGGCTACATGCATCCTAAGTTATTTCTCAGAGATCAATTACTCACAACTACTAATAATCGACTTTTAGAAGACAAAATATAAGTTCTATTTATTTTTTCAATTGTTAAACAGACTGGTTAATGTATTGACAGAAGACCGTTAATAGCCTCTATTAATGCATGCACGGATATTAAACACATTGTTGCATCGCTAGATAACAAACTGTATATTTATATTATTAAAAAAAATTATGAGTGCATGGAACTTACAGTAGAAGTAAAACCTTTAACTTTATTATAATATAATTATACTGCAAAATTAAATGTTAATGTCAGTGTCATATGGGAATCCGCACGTCCCCAGTCCAACTCATCCCCATTCGGCACTGCATGTATCCCTACCCGTTCCCCTTAATTAGTTTATAATATAAAAGTTTTCATTTCAAAAATATTTATTGTATTAAGTTGACATATTTGAATATTTTATGTGAAGTGTAATGTCAATGCTATTATGCTATTATGCTTCTTAATTTAATAATTTACAATCTCGACGCCCAAATAAGTACGTAGATTTCATATATATTTCAAATAAAGTTTTACTTCTGGTGTGTGGTCCAAACACTCACTTTTTTAAATTCATGACAAACTCACTTATTATAGTCATAGTTACCCAAATCACCTAAATTTTATCTTAAAAATAAAAGGATACTCAGTGAACGTAAGAGCAATTCCAAATCTTCGGTCTCTAATAGCATTTAAAACTCTTAGTAGCCTACACATTTTTACATATTCATCGGAATCAATATTTGATACAAAACACTTTCCAAATTGTGCTGCCTAAAAATTATTTAATTAAATTAGAATTTAAAACAAAATAAATATTACCCTTATTAACATTTTCTGAACATCAGGATCAAATTCATATCCAGCAGCTTCAATGCATTGCTCTACAGCTCTTCCCAAATCTTTCTTTACAAGTGAAATGTATTCATCTGCTCTGTGACTACGTTTCTATAAATATTACAAAAACATCAACTACTCATAGCTCTCACAAGCTTAGTTAATATAAATCCAGATAATAACTAGAGGACGCATGTCGTACTAAAACTTTTCTTCCTCCAATCGCAACAATTAAAATTTACAATTTTTAATAAAAAATAATCAACTTATCAATTATTAGTATGACAATTTTATTATACTTCAAAAACATATGTTAATAGTATAAGAGCTATCGAAAAAATTCAGTTTAGTTCGACAAATTTTTTTAGATTTTTACCTTCCTTATCGAACTCAGAAATACAATACATCTGGCAGCTGGTAGCTGGTATCTCTACTAGTGCGCATCTCTTTTGTGGCCAAATTTGGCCTTAGTATAGCCTATCTCAGAAATTAATAATGCTAGATAAATTCTGATATGACTGTCTTGAGAGCTAATTGCTTGAGATTAGTTCATTGGTAGTAAACGTATATTTCTATCATTTTTCGTTTCCAAGAAAAACGTGATTTTTCGTAATCAGCCGATTTCTATTATGGCTCCTATTTGAGTGAATTCTCAAAAACGTTGTTAGTTCTCGTACTTTAACCTTAATTTACATGTCTAATATGAGTGTATACAAATTATTGCAACATAATATATATTATGGACATATTTGTTAAATAATTGCAGAATTTCAACATATTCTTTAAAATAAATGCAAAACTTGTATTTTCAATTGATCTATTGCATTCCTTAACATAAATTAATTTTAATTAATGGATTTTTTGCCAAGCTTTGCTTTAAATATGTATTTGATTGCGAATTTTCAAAGAAAATTACTCATATCTTCTCAACAACCTAACTAATTTTAACTATCTTCCGGGGGGCACAATTAGAGCTGGTTTGCAAGGTAAGGTATTTTGCAAATTACACACCTCTTGCTTCTTAAACTCTTTGAGTTATAAGTGACACATACATACACACATACACTCATCCAAACATAAATACATAGACATTTTTCTAAAAATCATCTAGATCAGCTTAGGGGGCCCTAAAATGTATATTTTCGTTGGAAAAATTTTGAGGTAATTTTTTTTCTGTAATAGATATTTATTCTACAGTCATGCTCACATAAGTCTAGTACAAGCAATTTAGATTTAGTTACTCAATTATGTAAATTTGTTGTAAAAGTGACTTTTCGTACTACTTAACCCTTTAACAATTGTCAATTTGACTATGATTACTAGTATAAGCCTCAATAATAATCTATTAAGGTTTATTTCCCTAAAAGACCCAACTAACTACTAGTATAAACAACACAACGCTGACAGTGAATCTTCGTTAAACAACGTCAGATCAACATATTTCTTCATTTTATTTTGTCACATTTACATTAAACATACAATCAAACTTAGAATACGCAATTCTAGACCTACAAAACCATGAGTGATACCCAACATATTTGTTTTGTGTAACAAGGTCTTTAGTAGATTTATTCGCTGACTAATGACCAAATTGATATTCATCAATAGATTAGGTAGTATGAAAAGTCAGTTTTACTACAAATTTAGTTAACTGAGTAACTAGATTTAAATTACTTGTAGTAGATTTATATGAGCATAAATATACCGTATAAATAATTTAAAATGCATAATCTATAATAAACATTTTTAAATTAATTTTTTGCATTTTGTAAAATACCAAATAAAATCAAACAAAGTCTACCTGAAACTGTTTGGACGCTTCTAGTAAAAAGCTGCCTGGTTCTGTGCTATTTATTCTAAAAATTCTCTGTACAACATCTGGAACTTTTTGTAATAATTCATGTTGAGTAGTAGATAAAATTCTAACACCATCAATTTCAGGAACCAATGCAACAGAACTATCATAGCAATAACTCATTTTTTCTCCATGTCGACCAGCAATCATTAGGGTAAAATCATTTTCCCAAAAAGCCACAATTGCTTCAGTTCCGCACCTTAATTAAAATTGTGAAGAAAACAATTAGTTGCGTTATAGAATTTTAGAATAATCTTTGGTTACCATACTAATTGTCTTGGTTTTTGAACCCTTTCTGTATCAATTTCTGCATATTTTATTCTAAGATCGGCAGATCCGAGCCATAAATAACCAGCATCTGTAAATAGTGCTACGTGTTTTGCGTTGTGAGAAATAGCCATCTCCAAAATGGAAGTATAATTGTGTGAAATGTCGGCTTCCAGCTAAAAAGAATATTGATTTTTGCAGATTCACTTTGTGCCAAACTTATATTTCTGATTAAGTAGGTCATACTTAAACAGATGAATGTATTAGCTGTTAAAATATCTCTGTAAACAACGGTTGCTAATGACAAAGTCCTGCACACTCTTTGTAATTTGGTTTTTTGACGACTTTGAAAATATATATATTTCAAAAAGATAATTGTAATTACATTATAGAGATATTAAAAACAATTCTACAATACACGTCTGCTCGCCAGTATTATGTCACTCGCTCTACAAGCTATCAAGCTGCTCAAACAAACTTAAAATATTATTATATTATATTTAAAACAAATGTTTCAAAATATAATTTATATTTTCTAAAATCAAACATGAAAAAATTAAAAGGATTCTTTGGGTATATTTAATTTAATTTTTATTAAATTTTCTTTAAAATCAAAAAATAATAATTTTTTATTCGTTACGTCTAAAAAACTGTTTATTGAATTTTAATTTTTCTGTAGCACATAGTAAATGTATATTTGGTTGCCTATTAATCAATTCGCAATCATTTTTGACACTCCTATATTATTGTGTATTCATGTATTTTTATTTATTTAAAATATACTAATATAATTTACCATCGAACTCGCATGATGCTCATCTTGTTTCAACCTATATAACTCTCGCTCTCTAGCAATTAATACTACTGTGTCTCTTTCTTCAGAGATTACAACCCAACATGTAGGCTTTAAACTAGATCCTAAAAATAATAATATTAAGAATTAATTAAATAATATTTTAATAAGAATTTACTAGGTAACTCTGAAAGAGGTCGTTGTTTGGGCTCGTGGATGTTATTAACAAAAAACAACTTATGATTTCTTGTCATAACAGAAATTCCAGTAAAATTTTGAGGATTTGTATAAATACAAGCATCAAGAACTTTCAAATCCTGCATTTCCTGCCCTATACTAAATGTGTGTTGATAATTTGTGAATATATTATGAATTGTAACATGCCCATCTTCTTGTACAATTATCAAATTTTCATCATTTGACCAGCCCATTTTTATAATAATTTTACCATCCCACTGAAACAATTTTTTTGTAAAATTTATTCATAAACATATATTGTAAGTTAAACCTTGATTGAAGTTATATGCTTGCCAGACCCCGAAAAGACTGAAATTATTACTCGTCCACTACCACGAACCTTCACAATTTTTTGATCATCTCGTTTCACAGCAATTGGTCCTCCATAAGGGGCTGCTGTGGCAATCATATTATCCATATTTACTTCTTGTTGCCACCCCATTGTATATATTTCAAATTTACTAAACAGAAACAAATTTAGAATGGGTATAATATAATTAATACCTAATAATTACCGGAAATATGATTCTCTGCCAAGCAGAAACCAATCTGCTGTTAACATTCCTACAGTCATAATGATTGTAAATAAATTCACTTAAATATATTAACAAAAATACAGGATTGAAAGCATTATAGAAAAAGTAGCATCAACAAAACACCCAGGACAGCAGCACAACAGCTGATTATGGAGTAGTGGCAGGGACGGGAGACGTCAGACGGGTCATACAGAATTCCGATAACACAACTGTCAGAAAAGAGCAAGTTACGTTCGAACATGCGTAAATTTGAAATAAAATGCAATAGAACATGCACAATGACAGACGCAAATAAAGTTTTTTTTAGAAGAACATAGAAGCTCTAAAAAAACGAAGTTGTATTTTTGTAATATAGTAAGTATTTTTTAAGGTTTTTATAATTTTTTAATGCTAAATATATAGAAAATATGTGTATTTAATAAATACATTCAAAATATGTAAGATAAATTATAATTAACATTTTTATCTTTAATTTAAGAAATAAAAAAGGTGCACTTCCCGTAAGACGTAATAAGGTAGCATCTTTGGTGACGGGTTGCACAATGTTTGACCCTGCCTCACTTTTGATGCGACAAATGCATAAACGGGGCCTTTCCAGTTACGTAGTATAGAGTTTACTGGATTCATAACCAAAATGACATTTGTCAATAGGTTAGGTAATATGAAAAGTCACCTTTGCAACAAACGATTTTAGATAATTGCATAACTAGATCTAAATTGCTTGTACTAGATTTATATAAGCAAAACAGTACATGAAACAATTTATTATTTCCACTTTCGTTGTATAGGTTTTAGTCATGTAAATGCGTGTCAAAATATGAATTCAAATCCGAAAAATTGCCGCTTGTCCTATCGCCAACCCACGATTGTCCTATCGCCAGCACACTACCCAATCCAATTTTAATAAATGTTTATTGAAAAGATCCGTCTATTTTACATCAATAACTGACGTCTGCTTCACGTCATTACGATACGTTAATTTCATGTTTCTAAATGACATCTTTGGTCCCCGATATATTCGTCTTTTTGTCGTCATATTTAAGTCATGTTTTAGGTGATCTTGACGTAAACTATGACAAAAATCTATGTCTTGGCTGACTGAGTTTTAATCACGCAAATGAGTGTTAAAATATGAATTCAAATCACATGTGTAAAAAACTGGCCTTGACCGTTGCATTGAACATACGGTTTACGGTCCAAAACACGGATGATACTAGAAAAATACATATTGAAGCTCTCAGAAATACGAGTTACAGTCGTGGGCGAATAAATACAGTTTATTGAAAACACGATGATGTACGGTCCTTGTGTTTTTTAAAGTTGACAACTTTAGTTACACACGTTCAGATTTGATTTTAGTTATATCAGTTTTTTGTTGTTATATTACGATATTGAAAATAGTATATAATATATGCATGGCTACAGTCTATTTACTGTAAAGAAAGTTTTCAAGTAAACAAACATGCAGCATGCTGTGCATCTGAACAGTTCAACAGCAAAGTTGCTGTGGATGATTGTCGACTGTATGCGGTCTGTGTATTTTAGAGCACATTAAGTGAAATTTAAAATTGGTAAGGCTCTCGGCAGGTTTTTGTAAACACTATTGCTCTATTTTATGTTATTATACTGAACACGTAACTATTTGCTAAACAGTCTATATGATATAAAAATATACCCGTAACATTAAACGCAATAATAAAATACGGTAAACCTGCCAGAAATGAGTCTCGCCGTAGAATCCGACCCTGGTTGTTTTATCAAGCTCTTGCTGATCACGTTTTGTCCGCGTGTATTTAAAAAAATATTTCTGAATTTGTACAAACATAACATTTGCACTTTCTTGTATTTTTTTTGTCCGTTTATGTTTGTAGTCCTGGTTGATGTTTGTGATTGGCTGGCTTACGTTATTGGTGGCGTGGTCGGCTAGATCGCTTCTATTTGTGTTGGAGTGGCTTTTTATCCATTGCAGCGTTATATCATGTCCGTAGTTTTTTAGATGTTTTAAAGTAGTGTAGATTTTTCCGTGCTTAAGTTTGTTTTTTTAGGGAAAAGTAGGATTTTTTAAGGTTTGAAGTGCGGGAAGAGTTACTGCTAGAATGAAGTGTTTCGTGGTGTTGTTTGTGGGATTATTTGTTATTAGGTGTAGAGCAAGGTCAGTTCCGATTAGTTCTGCGGTTGTAATTGAAGCTATCGTTTGAATTTTTAAATGATTGATGTTGTCTTGTGTTTTTGTTATTCCGTGAAATGCTTTTATTACTTTCCATATCTTTTTAACGCCCTGTTTTGGGTCAAGTTGTTTGCAAAAATTGTTGTGCCAACTATCTTGTTAGGCTTTATTTATAGCTTTCTTTGCGATGTGGCAAGCTGCTTTGTATATTTCGTAATTTTCTGCAGTATATAAAGATTTCAGATTATTTAAAGCTAAACGTCGTTTAGCAATAGCTAGCTATGTTACATGCTATCCATCATTGTTT
>JARJEC010074067.1:0-14827 GCA_030264575.1 Tachinus sp. AB-2021 | reverse complement strand
TCGATTCATATTAATTAACAGATTTACTAAGATCTGCCCCGTTTGTTTTAACAGTTTATCTGTTTGATTTTATTGCCATGTCAAGAACCTTGAGGTGACCAGCCTGCTTAATATTTACCCAAACCATTAACTGCATCTTAGTTGAACCGCCTTCCGCAACGCCAAAATAACTGCCGGAGCAGTAGGAGAAAAGCAAAATTCAATTGGTGGCTCTTTGAGCTTTTCGAATGGGAAAACAAACCCACGTGATCAATGGTAGCCAGTGACAAGTAATCTTTCAGTTTGCATTGTGGATATAATAAGTTATATTGCTGACAGGCTGGTAGGCTTATTAAAGAAGGACACCCGGTTTTTCAGGCTGAATGCTGAACAAAATCATTGTTTATACGTATTGTTTATGTTGTTGAGGTTATTTTACCATCACCATGAGAGTGACAGTTCACAATAACATTGATCACGTGGGTTTTGTTAACCCCCTTTGAATAGTTGATAGAAATTGAACTTTAGAGGTCAGCCACTTTGCTGATTTTCTCTTATAGGCGCTATTTATTTGTCATAAATCTTAGAAATCGAGATTGCTACAAAAAAGTTTTCAATAACACTTTTTCGTCCAACTCGATGTCCCTGCTTACTTTAACATGTAAACGTTCCTATTAGCAAATATTAGAATTTGTCGTACACTGCTAATCCACATTTCTACGTACATTATTGCTTCTGAAATATTAGGCACGCTCAGCCATAATGTTACTCCCAGTTTAGCAGAAACCATACTAAAAATTCAAAATAATTGATAATATAAGTCTGACAAAAAGTGTATAAATGTATACCCTCATCTGATATTTGAAGATAATAAGATTATATGGTAGATAAACATTATATGCCGTGCCAAAGCTGTTGCTTCTTTAGATTAACTTCCTTGATTTACCAATGGATAATTTTACATTAGAAAATATATTAGGTTGCAAAATTTTTGATTGTTTGCAAAAAAATTCTTTCTAAGCCAGAAACTGCAAAAATCCACGAAAATGTTGTAGTGCGTCATCAAATAAGAGTCATTTTTGATATCTCGGCTGCTATTGGTTGAATTTTTGTTTGTTTTTGATGTGCAGATGATTATTTTAAATAACTTTTGTATGAAACTTTTTTCATAACTTTCAAGAAAAAGTGCCACCAGCCAAAAAATTGACGTTTTTTATTGTAAGCTAAGCAACTTTTGTTTGAAGATTTTTTATAACTATTATAGAAAAGCAAACAATTAACTTCTAGAAATTTTAATTTTTTGTGGCTAGTTGCGCAAAAAATTAAAATTAAACCAATAGCAGCCGGGAAATATAAAATTGCCCTTTTCGTAACGTAGAAGAACATGTTGTTGGGTTTTTGCGGTTTGGAGCTTAGAGGGAAATTTTACAACATATAATCAAAAAATTTACAACCTATTATATTTTATAATTAAAAATTACCTATTGGTAAATCGGGTTAACCCAAAGAAGTTAACCGCAGTGGCACAGGATATAGCTGGACAACCCATTTGAAATTTATTAATGGCTATATTATCTACCATATAATTTTTGTTATTTTTATATAACATATAAGCGTATTTTTTAAAATTTGTTAAATAACATTATTGAAGACCCGAACCAATATTTCAAACTTGGTTTCAATGTTCCGAAAATTAAATCGCAAAGTAATAAATTGTTTTATACTGCTGATAGCTTTATCGCATTTTTATTCGTCTATGAATGGTCAAAATTCATTATGTAACAGACATTGTTGCAGAATCTTGCTCGAAATTCTAATGGAACAGTTTTGGTAACCTGGCCCTTATTTTAATTTGATTTTATATTTATTTTTATATTTATTTGAATGTTTTTATTGTAGTTTTTTAAAATTGTTTTTTCAGATATTTACAACTATATCTGTTATTGGATTTTTGTCTGTTGTAAAAATAATTAATTATTAATATTTTTATTATTATTATTATGAAATACAAAATTATTTGAAAATGTATAAATGTGAAATATAAACGGCCAGGGTATCGAATACAGCCAAGTGCAAGTTTTTTGCA
Organism: Tachinus sp. AB-2021; assembly: GCA_030264575.1. Lineage (NCBI taxonomy): Eukaryota > Metazoa > Arthropoda > Insecta > Coleoptera > Staphylinidae > Tachinus > Tachinus sp. AB-2021. The sequence continues at coordinate 12,762 of JARJEC010074067.1, read as the reverse complement.
TAAGAAAAGCAACGTTAGATATGGTTAGAACATGGATGGGCAACCGCATAGCCCCGCTTACAACAAATACTATTATTACTATTATAATAATACAATAATGCACATTAATTAAAATATGAAAAACAAAGTATTTTGATTATTCCAGCTTTTTTTACTTGGTTAATCAAAAAAATATTTCGCAGACATGAAAATTTAGCATTGTTCCCATTAACAATAAAGAATGAGTTAATTTCAACTGATATCCATCCTTAAGTAATTTTAATCTTATTTTCTTGTTCTCCCCATTTATCAGTTTATATTTCATTCTTTTCGGCATTAAAAGCTTTCAATTTATCTCCCCTTCGAGGAAAGCGATATCAGATTATTTTTTCAGGCCTTTCAAGACGACTGGCAAGAATTAGACGCAATTCAAACAGCTTATTTTAAAGACATATTCTCCTATTTCTGAGTAAAATATGAAAATAATAGATATTTATAAACATTCATCAATTATTGTTATTCTTATGTAATTAAAATTTTATTTTTCCATTAAATTGTTATTATTTAATGTATTGATAGGAGACCAATAATACCCCTATTAATGCATGCATGGCCATTAATAACATTGTTGCATCGTTAGGTTAATAAACTGTAAATTTTTATGTATATTATTGAAAAAAAAAAACATTTCATGCTAAGTTGAGAGATTTGAATTAATTTACGTTAAGAGTAATATCAATGCCATTTAGATAATTGTAAATTATGGCAGGATTTGAAATATTGTCACAGAATTAATTTAGATTTGCTGAATATTTTCATCAACGGAAAATTTTTGTAACCAACATGTGTTAATGGCGATTAATAATCTCGGTAATTAATGCGTTAGCGCAGCAAGCAAAATTATTAATCGCCAATAAAAAGTGTTGATTACAAAATATCTCGATTATTAATTGCTTAAATTAATAAGCTTTGTTGATTAAATAATGTTAATGTCAACTTCAATATAGTAGAAGCATATTCGGTAAAGTCACTTTGAAATTGGATATATTCAAAAGCACATTAATAAATTATTTTGACGACTCATCAAATATTATCAAACAAGCTTGTTTTAATAATAAAATAATATATAATGTTGCAGGGGATGAAATATGAAGGCGATATTATTAGAATTCCTTCTTAACTCTATATAATCTAATTTATTAATATTTTGTAACGCAAAATGAATATTTAATGAAGCGGAAAGTTTCTCATCTCATCATCGCTGAGTCAACAATATATAATAAACGTCATTAATTTTTTTTATTCAACAAAGAAACGAGGATACTCCATAATTTCTAGTTTAATTTACTCGGGGTTTTGCTTTGCTTCTTTTTTTCAAGCGGCAAGAAAAAAACAGTAGAATTTCTTATGTGCAGCGCCATTAGTGCCGGTGTTTTATTAATCCTTGTCGCATGGGTGGCGCCAGTTTTTAAATTGAAAAAGATCCCAGAGGCCTCGTAGCCATTTGCAACCCGAGACGTTTGCTGACGATTTTTGCCTTGTTTTTTTTGTTCCTTAAGAAAAGGAAAGTAACTCGATGCAGACGTCGCTTTTAATTATTTAAACGCTAATTTTTTATAAGAACAATATTGTAGCATTAAAAAGGCAACTTAAATGTAAAATTTATATACTTTCAAAACTCATAAATATTTTGTAAACACATATTTCTTTAAGAAAACAAATTTGTTTGAAAGGTTTTTCCAAGTATTGGAATATTGTAGCAAAACACAAATTTTAATTCATTCTACTCACCAATCATCACTCGGGCAGGCACGGCATTCCATTCCAGCCAAAATGTGATGAACGACGACGTGACTAGTATTATTCCAGGTATAAATACCGTCGTGAAATAAAACGCTCGATCCCTTGTAAATTTCAGGTCCACCTTCAGGCAGCTGTAATTCCCTAAAAGAATAATAACATGGACAAGTTCAATTAAAACCATTTGAATAGTTGAGACGACAAAAAATTTCAACACCAAATCGAAATTAAACATTTAATACAAGAATGTTTACTAACTCTCAAATGTACTTATAAAAGTTCGATTGATAAATTACAAAGAAATTAATTTCTGGAATTTAATTAAAAAATGCTTAAAACACTATTAAAAGTGAAAATGTAAGGAAAAACCAGTTTAATTACATGGCTGAAATTTTTTTTAATTAAACATTATTTTATGCCAAAATATTTTGGCTGAAGCAAATAATATGATTTGGTTTTGAAATAGAAATCGTCAAATTCTAATAAATTACATATGTGCAAGTTTATTAATAATATTATTTATTAATATTTATACGTCTGGAAAGATCCAAAATAAATATATTATAGGCGTTAAAATTAAAGTGGGAATAAAAATACAGCATGAAATAATTTCGTGTGTTGCGATAGTGGGATCGAACGGTGGCTGAATAAATGTTGATTTCCGACTTTATGTGATGATGATTTATGATTTTGTCTAACGATATTGTGCATCGAGAAATGTGATATTGATGTAAATATAATTATTAATGCGTTTTGCTTTTTATTGATGATGTTTAATGATGGGATGTTTTTTTCATCATATTACTGTTTCCTCTTTAAATACTGTTTCAAATTGTAATTACATTTACTAATACAATTAATCATCATAAAATATTTGCTAGTAATATTATAATGCCATTATTGAAAAATGCAATATTCTAAAACTATAAAAAAACGAAACAAATAAACTTATCTTTGTTTAAAGATTATTTGGTTTATTTTTGTTTTATTGCTATGCAGAAATTTGAAACCTTTTTACACAATCTTTTAAGATTTATTTGCCAGCTTAGCTTGTGAAATTGATTTCGTGCAGATTATATTTATTGTTTCATATGGATTTTTGGTATCTTATTTTTTCTAAGAAAAGGTTAATTACCACTGACTCCGGATATATAATTAAATTAAAATTAAAAATAATACATTATTAAAATTACTGTTGAATTAAATGTTTTAATGTAATAAGAACGCATATAAGAGATAAGACTGAGATAAGTCAAAAACGATCACCAACAATAAATGTGGGTAACATTTTTATTCTTTTTGTTGGGCTAGGATAAGTTAGGTTAGACAAGATTGACACCTGTCTTAGAATGATGAATCAAGACGACTCTTTTTCATTAGTACTTATATCGAAGCAAATAAATGTTGCGGTATTTAGTTTTCTTGCTAAAAATGAGTGACTTGAGTGATGATCTTCATTATCTGTTTGAAGACTCTAGTTCCGAATATTTACCAGAGGGCTCCATTGATAATGAGGAGTAGTATGACAGTTTGTCAAGTGTATCTAATTCGGAAGTTGACGCACTGATAACTATGGGCGATTTTCATGTTGAAGTAGATCCTTTTTCTGTATCTTTTCTACTTTTTAAATTTGTATCGTTATTTTAGAACAATAAAGCCTCACTATTGGCGTCATTTCCTGGTATATTTTAAGTTATTGATGATACTGATATTGCCTTACAAGACATAAAATATCCAATAAATTGCTTCGTAACATTTATGTATGAAAAAATTGTCCAGTTTCTGTTTCTGGACAAATAAACGAAAAGGAAGATACTTGATAGAAAATAAAATTCTAAAGCGGGGTTGTTCAACCCGCGGCCCGTTTAAATATGAATGCGGCCCACAAGCAATGAATTTAATTACTTTTTAGTAAAATTGTTATGTTTTTCAGATAAATATACGTTTTGTACTAGATATGTACTAATTATTTTTATACATGATTTCTTTTGATATGCATAAATAAATAATTATGTGTAAGTAAAAAGTATTCAAATGTAGTGTGCTTTACTATTTAAAATTTTACTATTTACAACACTTTCTATTATTAAAATGTGGCCCCAAACATCAAAAAGGTTGGACCACCATGTTCTAAACTGGAACCGCAATTTTTTGAGAGCGCCAAATATATTTTGTGCAAAAGTTATGAGTAGAAATAGATTTTTTATAATCTTAAAATCTTTGCAGCAATCATTCCTGGAAGACTTTTTACGCGTTTGGCAATGTTTTTTGGGTATGTAAAAGAATATTATTGATCCTGGAGAAATTGGCGCAAATGATGAGTGCTTGCTTTTGTATAAGGGTGGATAGGTGTATAATATAATATACGCAGACAACACAGTGATCATAGCAAGCAACCAACAAGACCTACAGATAATAATGAACAACATAAACAGAAAGGGGACGGAAGCCGGACTAAGAATCAACAGATCCAAAACAAAATGCATGGTTATAAGCTGTAATCATAAGGCAGGGCTTTCATCACAATAGAGTGGGAAAGGATAGAAAGAACTATGAGCACGAAATACGTAGACATACTAGTAAACGACAGATGGGACTCACTACAAAAGATCAAGACTAGGGTAGAACAAGCCAGACCGGCATTCAACAAACTATGACCCTTGATATGCGATAAAAACCTTAATTTATAAATCCGCCACAGAATGGTCAAATGGTACGTTTGGCCAGTTCTACTATATGGAGCATAAACCTGGACGATAAAAGCAAAAGCCATTAATAAGATCGAGGCATTCGAGATGTGAACAATATTAAGAAGAATGCTCCGTATCCCATGGGTACATTACCAACAAGCAAGTGCTGAGAAGGGCAGGAGTGGACAGATCACTATTCAACACAATAAAGCAGCGCAAGATAGTATACCTGAGTCACATACTAAGGGGGCCAAAATACCAAATTACCCAGCTCATACTCGAAGTAAAGATAGAAGGCAGAAGGGGCATCGGACGTAAACAGCTATCATGGCTCAATAACATCAGGAACTGGACCGAAATAAGAAAGTTTGGCGACATATGACAAACAGCAATAAACAAAACTTTAACAATCATACAATAAATGATAATTTGCCTACGCACATGGGTGTAAGGCAACAGAAGAAAAAGAAGATTCCATTTCAAACAATTCATAAAATCCAAACAGTTACGTTTTCAAATGAAACTGTTTTGCGCATGTCCTAGTAGTTCATTCTAACGGTGATACACATTTAATTTTTCCATGTGATTCGGAAATAAACATGTATAATGTTGATCTTATCCCGACATTGCAAATTCTATCTCTATTTGAAAGAATTGTTGTGTTCTTGTTTAAACATTTATAAGATCAAGTAAGAGAAATATTAATTGATAACGTGTACACATCTTTGAGCCTGGAGTTTCTACTAACAAATAACATGTATGTTACTGAAATCATTAGAGCAAATAAGGGCGTGTCAAAAAAGCTGACAGAAACTCCCCTAGAAACTTTTTAAACATGTTTTCTCAGAAAATTTAATGTTCTGGTTGCAAGTTACAAAGTTAAAAGAGATGTATACTTATTGAGCATAAAAATTCTCACCTAGAGAAAAAAGTAAATCATGCAATTTTTATGATATTTGAGAAGCTACGTTTGAAGTTCCTCAGGTGACAAAATCAAAGCCGCCTAATTTGTCTGTCAAAAATATAAATCTTTTTTCTTTTTGGAAAAAGATCCCTAACTACATGACACAAGTGAATTAAAAATAATACAGAAAAACGAATTTATCGTTTAACTTGTGCAAAGACATCTTACGAAAGACGAAAAACAAATTACTTTATATTATACACAAAAGCAACTTGCGTATTACAACTAGTACTGCTAGTAATGTAATAAAAAAAATTTTTTAAAAATTTACATTACTATTAGTACTAGTTGTAATACGCCAGTTGCTTTTGTGTATTATACGAACTAATTTGTTTTTCGTCTTTGTAAGACGTCTTTACAAGTTAAATGATAAATTCGTTTTTCTGTATTAATCTTTTTTTCGTTATTTACAACAAAATTCTACCGGTTGGGAAAAAATAGTATTCAATTGCTAAGAAAGTGTCCTTGTGTAGTATAAAAATATCAGTAAAGAAATTAATAAAATTCTATCAAATATAACATTGTAACGTTTGCTTTGAAAATCAGCCTGGACGTAAAGCGGTCAATTTGTGGTATCATATTCAAATAGCCCAATTAAATAATGACCAGTTAATCTAAATACAATTTTTAAACGTCTTACTCATATTCAGGCACAACAAAGCATAAAAACTTGATGGAACTCGCAAAAAATTTTGATAAACAAAAATTCAGCCTGGCTGTAAACAATTCTCGTTTGATGCATCATGTTATCTAATATTTCACTTCAAAAATACTTAGATATTATAATTTTTTTATATAAATCACCAATACTCAACAATCAAATAGAATTACAGAAAGGATTTATAATATGATGCCATAGAATTAAAACTTTAAATTAAAGTTCACGATATCCAAAAACATACACATTTTTGATATAAATATATGTAGATGCTTTTTCTTGGATGACACAATAATATAAGATGACCAATGCCAATTAAAATTTAACATTTAGACAGAACCCACGTTTACCAATTGCACTATTCCATGCGATTCAAATCGCCCATTTGGTTTTAAAATAGCGGACTATGATACATATAGAAATCGGAATCTCTATGACAGATTAAAATGAAAAATAAAGAACAGATATACGATGAAGAAAATAGATAAACTTTAAAACAAATTTATCGTCGCTTAAATGAGATCCAAAAATCAAAATATTTAATTTTAACATATTTTGTCTAATTATCAAATTAATATCAAATGTTTTTTTTTTCTAGAAAAATATAGCAACTAGTTTTAACTCAACATTCAAGCTTTCCAAAATTTTATTCAATTGTCGGTGTAGAAAAAACATGGAAAAAAATCAAACCACGCTAATGGAAACATGCTAGCTACTCCCAACTAATATACAACAGATTTAACATTTTCAAACCATATCTGCAAACACCAGCCTACATTCTCCAAGGTAGAATTTATTAAAATACTCGATACGGCTAAAAAAGGACAAAAATAAAATTTATTGGATTTCCAGGAAAATTTTAAAGCATAAACAAAAGAATCCCGTTCTTATTAACGAACAACTTGCCATAATATATTTTGCTTTTGCATCCTAATTAAATTTTTACATATTTTAATTCTCTCGTCGTTAGGTTTTAATTTATTTTATATAGAGTCCATTATCTAATGGCCTTTGTAAATCTTTAATATAAATTGTTGTTCATAGTTTAATAATCTAAATTATCACCTGTTTAAGACTCTAGTAAAGCCAAAACTAATCATGAATCCAATAGAATAAATTGTTATAAAAAACATGTAAATTGTTTTATTTTATTCAATCTATTGGGGAAGTTTGGAGCTACTGTAACTAACATAATGTTGTTTGAACTAAAAATCGTAGATAGGTAGCATTTAAAAAGAAACATTTACAAGGCAACAAAACAACAAAAACAAAAAACATCAAGAATGTACAGTGCTATGCTATGCTCCCAATAACAAAAAAAGTAAAATATTTAAGAATCATATTTGACACCAAATGTATCTTCCATATCCATCTAGAAATGCATCCACAATCACATACGCAAATGTGGGGTAAAAACTTACAGAACTACAACTATTAATGAGTTCAATAGTCTCCCTTCTAATATAAATTGGGAATTAAACTGGCAATAGGACCAACAAAATCCTATTATAAAAACTTTTTATTAGGCGTACGTTTCGAAGAAACACTTATCTTTTTCTTTAGCGCATAATAACTAAATATAAATGTCGAATTCGACAGCAAATGTTCATAAGAATCAGCCCTATTGCCACAAAATTCATTAATCAAATTCCAACACGACAATGCACATGCATAAATATTGCAGTTATTTTTTTTGTTATATTTAGTTATTATGAGCAGAGGAAGGAGATAAGTGTTTCTCCAAAACGTACGCCTAATGAACGGTTTTTATAAAAGGAACTTATTTTGCCTATTGCCAGTTTAATTCCCAATTTACAACTATTAAGTTCAGTAAAGTAGAAATGATTGCATACTTGCTGATAACGGAAAAATAAATATGTCCCCCACATAGAATTGCGACTGCTACATTTTTGTAGATCGTGATGGTAGGCAAATTAAGCAGCGTACAGTGCGATTAAATAAATACGTCTCTATTCTCAGGATTCACAAACAAAACAATAAAATCTTGTTGTTTGGGAAAAATTAATGATAAATATCTGATAAAGGATAACCGTATTTAAAATTTTTTGGATGTGGTAATACCGCTCCAAGATAAAGAAACAAGGAAAAATACTTGGGCACATAACACTAAAAATAACGACCAACAGATATACAGAGTGATTTTTGTATCTAGAAACAACAAAATATTTAAAAAAATGTTTCCATAGATGAAAGCATTATTAATTAGCATAACTTACTATGTATGACAAGGGTTGCATAAACAGTTTATAAATAGTAAACCAATCTGGTTGTAAAAATTGGGCATTAGGTTTGAGAAGAAAAGACTTTGATCCAATACAAAAAGTTGCTTAGAAGTAACTTCTAAACAAGTTTTTGTTTTGGATCAAACTTTTTTGAGAAGGCCAATGTACTTCAAAATAATGGGTACAAAATATACTAAATAAACTGTTTACTCATATAAGAAGTAACTGCATTTGTACAACTGAAACTATTCATAAAAATAGAGCGGAAAAATGTCTATTTTCCAATAAAAAAGAATGAAAAAACCGAGAACAAGGTTAATAACAAGGCTTATAATTAATTTTTAACAAAAATGATTGACGTTGCAATGGAAAGACAATACGTTTGTATCTATGTGCACAAACTATAAACTCAAATAGAATTATGACAGCAAAAACAGGGGATAGCAACAATGATTAAGGATTTTTAAATTCTAGGAATTTTATAATGTTTTAGATTTTCCAGGTGTGCAAAATTCAGTGCTGCTCACTAAAAATAACTAGATTATTATTTTTATTCCGTATACGTTCGTCATTTTTTGACAGATCAATTTACGAAGTGAACGTTTCTAGCTTATATTCATTAAAAATTTTCTTTTCAAAAATTAAACTTTTTTGAATTTTCAATATAATTACAATAGCCCAAGATGCATTTCTATTAATCGCACATTATCGTAGCACTGATTTATTTCTTATAAAATTTAATGTGCAATAAATGTCTCGTTTTTTAATTATATATATATATATATATATATATATATATAAATATATATATCACGCTATTAAAGTAGAATTGTTCCGCATCCTCCCCATCTAGTGGATTTTCATTTTTACGTATTACCACAAGTGCATACTCGGTTGTCTATTCATCAATCCTAAATCATTGTTGCTATCCCCGTAGATTGACAAGAAGCCCAAATCTTACCGCTTTTATGATTAATTTTTTTCATAACTATTATAGAAAAGCATATAGAGAAATTTAAAAAAACCAAACCAAAAAAAACGCTGTTTTGTAGTTTGTAGCACTTTCCATTCCAAAGTTATGCAAACAAAAATTATATAAAAGTTATTTATAATATTTTTATACATTAAAAAAAAAGTAAATAAAAATTCAATCAAGAGTAGCCAAGATATAAAAACCGCCCTTATCTCGTGACGCACAAGAAAATTTGGATGAATTTTTGCGGTTTGGGGCCGAAACAAAATTCTTAAGCAAACAATAAAATAATTGGCCTATTAATAGATTTTGTAAATATAAAGTATTTTTGAGCCAGGTTGACTGGCCTAGTGGTTTTGTAACATATTTAAGATGAAAATTATCCAGAATTTGTCTTTTATAATGTGTATTGCACTGGCTGTAACTCATTAACAACTAATTAGATTATTTATTATACGAATATTGTAAATAATAATTATTTACAATTTTAATTTTTTAAATGGAGCCTAAGTAGAAATTAGAATATTATAATTATTAAATAATTACTTTGCTATTGCTCCATTTGAAATAAATGTTTTAAGAAATTCACATAGGACGAGGATCAAACCTATATCCTTTGCATATTTATTATGTTTTCTAAGCTTCTTGATAAACCAATTGAAATAAAAATAAATAAATAATCAGCTTTTACTATGCATTAATGCTAAGAGCTATAATCATGATTTCATAGAAGAAAAAAACCTTCTAAAAGATTAAGACATCAAATGTGTAAAATATGACCACTAGGACTTCAATGCGGGGCACCTAACAAACAATGTGAGGAAAAAATGTGAGATTAATATATAAAAGTACAAAAATTACTTAGCGACACTTACAGATGATGCTGATGTTATTATAACTATATTAACTTCACCTACCAGACTCAAATTGTTAATTCAATCAAACATCTACCTAATAAATAATAAGAAGAAATTTATGTTTATACTATTACTCAACTATTTTTATTCAAATGACGATGGATTAAATTTTAATTAACAATGTTCAATTTTAATGGAAAATTATAATATATCTATAGCTTATAAAATATTTGTGAATGCTAATATATATTATATGTATGTTCGAGCCGTGCAAGCGGTCGGACGTGATTTCTCATTCGCTAATAAAACCTCTAACAAAATTTCAATAGTTTAATCAATTAAATCAAGACTATATAACTATCTGCATCTTCACAAGATGGAGTGAAGAGATCTGAGATCTGCAAGTGATGATCCTGTTATCGCTTACTTAAAAAGTGAAGATTCTAAAGTATTTCTTCGTAAAATAATTAACAATGAAGTAAAGCCGCTAAAGAAAACTATTTCGAAGCTAATGAAGGAAGTTAATCTACTCAAAGAATACAATGAAAGGTCAGTTATATCCCAATTAAACAGCAAACATAGATACAAATGTATTATTAGAACAGAATAATACAACAAATACGACCAATCAAATAAATTATTCCGATGCTGCAAAAACTGCAACGGAAAAAAAATAATCAAATAAATGTAAGACAAATAAAAATGCGACCGTAAAATCCCAATCCAAAAAGATCGAAAATACCAGAAAAATACATAAATAAATAATAATACTATTGAAAAAGATGAACAGCAATTAAAATCTAAACGCCGCTCTAATAAGAAAAGTAACATTACATATAGAACATCAAACAAGATAGCACTAAAAGCAGCATCCAGAAATTATTATTATCACTTATTTGGCTTAAATAAGGATACAGCTGCTGATGAAATAATAGTCCTTTTAAAAAACTTAAAAGTTGATAACGTAGTTTGCAGAAAACTAATGCATCCTTTAAGCTCACAGCATCCATGTCATATGATGAAATTATCACTAATCCAGGAAATTGGCCGAGAAATGTAGAAATAAGTGGTTTTTTTTTCTAAAGCGGATGGTGGAATCCACAAGCTAATAGGATCTCAAATTTCTTGCAAACTGCTGCAATCATAATCAAAGAATATAGTGCATCTACTGACTTAAACTTGTACTTTTTAAATATTCAGAGCATGCAAAGTAAGTTGCTACAAATTGAGGCATTTCTTTTAACAAAACATAATATTTTTGACATTATTTGCATCAGTTAGTATTGGTTTAAAGAATCTGAACTGCCTGTAATATAATTAGACAATCATATTATTGCGTCTCACTCTGCACGTTCTGAATATCAGCATGGAGGGGTGATGCAGTTTTTTAAAAACAAATTTCAATCTAGATTAAATGTCCGTAGAAAACCACTGCGAGATATCTGCATAACTCATAAAAATGCATAATATTATAATTATTTGTGTTTACAGATCACCTGACTTTAACATGTTTTTAAATATCTTAACCAGACTATTAGATAGTATCGATATTATCAGGCATATTATCTTTTTAGGTGAATTTGATGTGAAGTGTAATACCGATGTCAGTGCTGTAATTTACTAAGAACATATGGACTAATATATCTGGTAAATTTTACTACACGTAAGGAGTATTATCGGGATAATGTTTTTTCGAACAAAATAAATCTGTCAAATCATGTGATTAGGGAATGTCTCGTCATATTGGTATATCAGTTGCTATTAAAATTAATTCCGTAATTAAGACACCAGTAAAACAACTCACTAGACCAACATACATGACTCAATATTTTAGATTTTAATTTTATAAATCACTTGAATTAGTTGATTAGAGCTTTATTGATAGCAACTGCTATATTTCAGAACAAAAGTTTAATATGTTATGTTCAAGTTTTACATTTCTTATCAGAAATCTTTTCCGGAAATTTTTTTTATCCAAAAATAACAATTGTGCCAATTGATTTGATAAAAGCTTGCGACAAATGCGTTATTATTGATTAAAGAAGCTAGTCATCGTAATCCTAAACTTGCAGATTATTATAACCAATATAAACTCAATTATAATCAAGCTTTAATACCTAAAAAGCTCTCTTCGAATGAAAGTTTTATTATAAACTCCAACAATAATGTAAAATTCCAAACCCTGTAATAAAGCCTGTAATATCATTCCTAATACATTTTACACCTTTTGACGGATATTTCTGATCATTTAATTAAAATTAGAATACTATAATTTTTAAATAATTACTAATGCATTACTTCATGTGAAATAATAATTGAGCTACGGAGGTATCTCAATTAGCATTGATTTTATGATCTACAGCCACGTCAAAGTCAATTTTCTAAAACGTCCAGTGCATGATATGCTTATACAGTGTATGTCTGGTCTATGCTAGCACAATACACAATGAAATTTTTCGGCTAGACTAGACATACACAGAACTGTATATGTGTAAGCATATCATGTAATGGATGTTTTAGAAGATTGACTTTGACGTGGCTGTAGAACATAAAACCAATGCCAATTGAGATACCTCCGTAGCTCAATTGGTAGAGCAG